>OY821517.1:64704267-64961767 GCA_963682025.1 Cordilura impudica | reverse complement strand
AATTAAAAATTAAAAATTAAAAATTAAAAATTAAAAATTAAAAATTAAAAATTAAAAATTAAAAATTAAAAATTAAAAATTAAAAATTAAAAATTAAAAATTAAAAATTAAAAATTAAAAATTAAAAATTAAAAATTAAAAATTAAAAATTAAAAATTAAAAATTAAAAATTAAAAATTAAAAATTAAAAATTAAAAATTAGAAATTAAAAATTAAAAAATAAAAATTAAAAACTAAAAATTAAAAATTAAAAATTAAAAATTAAAAGTTAAAAATTAAAAATTAAAAATTAAAAATTAAAAATTAAAAATTAAAAATTAAAAATTAAAAATTAAAAAATTAAAAATTAAGAAATGAAAAATAAAAAGCTAAAAATGAGAGCCGGAAAATTAAAAAAAAATGTAAAATAAAAAATGAAAAATGAAAAACGAAAAATTAAAAATAAAAAACGAAAATTAAAAATTAATCGGTTGACATAATAAATAACAATAAATATTTTTATATTAGCAGAGCCCTTGCAGTTGTTTGCTATAAGTGATACATGACGCTTTCTCTTTGATTTTAAAAAAGTGCCATAAAAATTCATTCATTACTAGATGTTTACACATCTCCCCTATGATCGGACTCACATGATTTTTTTTCTAATTAATGAAATGTCAGGAAATCTTGACACAATTTTTCTAACAGTTGGGCCTACTGGGTAAACAGACAAAATTGGCACTTATGACGCCATCTCCATGTGAGGCCACGTAGTTTGCACTCCATGTAGCATATTGGTAAAAAGCAGTTCTTGTATACAATTTTCACAAATTTGGTTTATATATGATTTTGCAAAAAGTTATTGACTCTAATAAATTTGGTCTTGATCGGTCCATTTTTCGTCCTATTAGCCATACAAAAATATCATCCGATATGTATTTCTTCATATCTGATTTCATATGTGACTTGAATTTTTTTAATGCTTATTTATGCTTATTTCCTATATCAAATTTGTTGGACCTAAGTCATTTTCTCCATTCTCATGGTATAGGGTATCATATATTTGTTCTAGAATTTCCTACTTGTTTATATGTGTGGAGAAAAGTTATTTTTTTTTGAAGAATTTTTCATTTGAATAAGGAAAAAAATATTTTAAAACTCTACCGTAAAATTTTACGGAGATTACTGATAAATCGGTTTACAAAGTAAATGAAAAAATCAAGAAAAATCGAGATAATTTTAATAAAAAAAAAAATATTTCATAATGACAAAGCGCCAACGCATAATCCACTATTAGGTATGAAAAAATTTAACTATCTGCATTACGAATTACTTTGCCGCTCACTCGTGTTCTCCAGATTTGATGAAAATGTTAAATGCAAGGAAAGCGATTTTACACGAATGTAGAATGAAAATATATCGTACTTATCTAAAACAGAGCTTTTGAGATATCAGTTTAATTTAATTTAGTTAAACTCCCATTTTTTAAACATTAATAATTTTCAAACTTTTTGAGCTAAACGTTAAAAATCGTAAATTTAGCCAAACAAATAATAGAAATAATTCATTAATTCAATAACATAAAACTTCTGAGGCCAAATTTTTTTAAAGTCCATTAAACTTAGCTTAGTTAAACTCGCATTTTTTAAACATTAACAAAATCGTTAAAAATCTTAAGTTTCCTTCCTTTAATAATAACTAGCAGATTCCAGCGCTCGAAATTCGAGTGCAATTTCTAGGCAACTTTATTTTTCAACTTAACCAGTTCACAAACCAATACTTTTTTGCTTTATTATTATTGTGAATGAAGATAACAAACTCATTAACAAACACATTCACAAGTTTAATAAACACACACATAACATATGTATAATTTTATGTATGTGTTAGTAGCAACTTAAAATGCAATTTACTCAAATTACAGGAAAAAATTCAAAAATCTGTAAATCTGGTGAACAGCTAAAAAGAAATACCTTTCAAATAATGTACATTTGGTCAAAATTGGGATAAAACGGTAGAACAAAACATCGGCAAAAGGAAAGCCTATTAATATTATAGATAAGTCAGTTAAACTTAGTTTAATTAAACTAGTATTAATAACTTAAACTATTAACTAAGTTTTACTGGCAATCCAAAAACTCGGTTTTAGAACTTTCAATTATTTGACTAAAGCTAAAAGAGTATAATAAAAAATAGTTTAACTTATATCCCCAAAACTCTACCTAAGAGTATAGAAATATAATAATTAATTATAATGAGGAACAAAAATGATTTTAAATCCAAAACAATATTGTTAAGCTACGGACTTTTCACCCCATGTACTAACATATTTGCCTATACTAGCAGCTTCCAGCCCACGAAATGTGAAAATTCTAGGAAATTTAATTTTTTCATTTAATGAAGACCCTAAAGGTATGCGTAATAATTTTAGCCAATTCACAATTTAACACTTTTTAAATATAGATTGCGTTATTGGGTTAAATTGAACACAATTATTATTGTGAATAGTTTATGTCCAAATTATTTTTCAATTCAAAACAATTGTTATTGTGAATGAAGAAAACAAACTCACAATCACATTAACAAATTTAATAAACACACACATAGCATTTTATAATTTTTTGTATGTGTTGGTAGCAATTTTAAATGCATTTTTCTCAAAAAAAAAGTGTAAAAATTTAAAAATCTGTAAATCTGGTGGACAGCTAAAAGGAAGTACCAAGAAATCGCTTTACCTATGAACATTATAGTTATCCACTATTTGCGATCATATATGCCCCATCCACTCTTGATTTGTGGACCACAAAGTCTAACTAGACTTTATTTGCATTTTTATACCCTCCATATTTGATCGAAAAAGAAATTCGTGATCCCATAAAGTACATATGTATATTCTTGATCCTTAGAACAACTCGAGTCAATGTAGCGAAGTAAGTCTGTCCGCTTGCTTATTCAAACTAAACCATTTACCTGGATAAACTTATGCCACTATTGTTTCGAGCAGGTTGTTATTCAAAATAGAGTAAATTGGGCATCGTTATGAAAAGATATTACCTAAAATATGGAGCCACCTCTAAAAAAACAGCTGAAAATTCAGTATGTTTGTTGTAATGATTTAACATTAAGTTTAGCAAATTGTTTAATTTTTCAAATATCTTGTTTACATTTATTACAAAAAAAAGTGCAATAAGTCCAGATATTAATGCAAACGTAAAACCAAGATGGAGGGTATCAAAGAGTCGGCATAACCGAATTTAACACTCTTATTTTTTCTATTTAATAAGTATTTAAATATGAACTCTAATTGGCTGACGGTTTGCATTTAAAAAGTAGTGAATGTAAGCAATAACAACAACACTTTTATGGTTAAGATAGACAAACTATCAAACGTACAATAAGAGTAATGAAAAAATAAAAACAAAACTAAAAAAAAAAAAAATTATTTCCAGTGATAAAATTTGTGGTTCAATATTGAACTGTTTGTTTATCAATTTGTTCAAGTGTTTTTGAAGACTAAGTGAGGAAATCAAAAGTATTGCAATGCAACTACCAATTTCAAAAGCAGGGTCGTTTATTATATACAGACTGAAAGCTTCTTATTTAACCTCTCAAATGATGAAATTATGTCTTAATATTTTATTCGAGTTATGAAGTTTTTTTTTTTTTTGTTTTGTCTTACATATTTTGTAAGTAGTACAACATTTTGTGTGCCAGTGGTTTCGTATGCATATGATGTTATGTTTATGTTGTTGTTTTGTAATCATAATTTTTCTTTTATTAACGCTTTCTTTTTCCGCATTCTGTTATTAAAAGCTTACTCAAATTGCACACACGAGCATGTAACAAGTAGTTACAAACATACATTTAACGTTCATGCATTGATTTTCATAGTTTCAAATAACTTTTTTTTTTGTTAAGGCAATTGAAAACTTCTTCATTCAGTACTAACGAAAGATGTTCGGTTAGACGGTCAAAAAATTAAATAGTGTCGCGTAAAGCTCGAATTAAATGAAATCGAAATTATATTGTTAGTTAAAGTAACAGTCGATCAAGAAAAACGGTGGTCACCCGTTTTATAGTAAAATTTGAAACCATAATTAACGGTGTTGCAACATAAAGGAAACTAATTTTTTTTCATATCATTGAGCTTGAAAAATTAAAAGGACATTTTTGTCCAACTCTAATAATGTAAATTCTTGAATTTGAACTTCACACCTCTGACAACACTAACCAAAAATGAGATAACGATAATCAACCAGTAGGATTACAAAGCAAACGTTTTTTTTTTTTGTTATTACCCGGCGACTTCAAGCATTAGGATCTCAGATACCATAAAATCACATATCAAAAGCTTCTTAAGAAACTCTAACTAGTTCTACGTTTTGGCCAAATGGAAATAGCTATTCGTCCAATGTTATCACAATGGACCACGGAGGCTAACCTAACCAAACCTGGCCTATGTAAAAACTCTGGTTTAAAATAAACTAAGTCCAAATAGTGAAGTAATTCTTAAAAAATCACGTTTTCATTGCTTCCAAAGCAACAGTAAGTGTAGGTTTTATGTCTGGCAACTGGATCTTATTATTTAAAAATCATGGCTTAAACTCCGAAATAAATTCCTGAAATTGTAAAATGGTGAACACAGGCGCACAAAATATGATAAAACTCTAAACTTATAATTTTTTTGCTAAAGTTTTTGGCGCGCTAAATCCGAATCTAATTTCAGCTTTTTTCTATTCTGTATAAGGGTAAGAGCAATGCAAAGGAGCAATTCTGTAATTTCAATAGAGATTTTGACCGAGAAAATGTAAGATATCTGAAATAAAATTCAAAAAGTAATTGATAGGGTAGTGTTCCGCTTTCAGGTGTGTAATTGAGTTCTCTGTAAAAAAAAGTATATTCGTGCTATCGTGAAGTCCTAAATGTAACACACACCAAACAAGTAAGAAAATTATAGTCGGTCTAGACCGACCATATGATCAGTATGGACTAAATGTAGTCCAAATTTGAGTGCCATTGCTATTAATTTTTTGCCTTCGGATATTAATATTATCATATCGGATGCTATATCTTATGAGGACTAGCTGGAAAAATGTACCAATCCTGGCTATATTTGGTGAAGTCATATATTTTTTGGAAATATATATACATACCTTATTTGAGAAAAATCTGGGGCCAAATCACCGCATTCGTTATCGAAATTTGTTGATCGAAATTATTTTTTTATTTTCCAAAATAAAATACTAAGAAAAATTTTACTCTGTCACAGTTAACGACTTATGGCCCCTAGTTAAGAGTAAAAGTGAAACGAGGGCTTTTGTTTGTCCCCCTTCATTAAATAATAAACCAAAATTTGGAATTTCGATTGATTTTACTCGATATCGAATGCGGTGATTTGACCCCTGTGCTATTTATACCCTATACCACTATGTGGTTTGGGTATAATGACTTTGTGCTGCTGTTTGTAACAACCATAAATATTTGACCTAGACCCATCTTTAATTATACCGATCGAATCAGAATCACTTTTTGAGTTGATTTAACAATGTCCGTCCGTCCGTCCGTCCGTCCGTCCGTCTGTGTGTCCATGTAAACCTTGTAATCAAACTGCAGGTCGCAAATATGAATATATTTTGATGAAATTTGGTATATAAGCTTTTATCGGCCATGGGATGAACGCTATTGAATTTGGTGAGAATCGGTCCATGTTCAGACCTAGCCCCCATACAAATTACCCCTATGAAATCGACATAAATTGCCATAAGATCCAAATTGTCATATAGATCTTATTCAAATTGGGTTTGTATGCGATCATTACATCCATTAATGAGTAGTCCAAAAATGATACCTTTGGCCACATATAGACTGCTTCCCAATCTTCACTTAAATCTATTAAAAACAAAAATATTGCACTGATTCTTCTCAAATTTTGTTTGTATATATTTTTGCAAAATACAAGAGACTTTACCAAACATGATCAGGATTGGTCCATTTTTTGACCTAGTCCCCATATAGATATAGCATCCGATATGAACTTTATCATATCTGCAGCCAAAAAAATTAATAAAAATCCTACTCAAATTTGGTTTTTGCTTATTTTCTATATCCAGTTAGTTGGGCCTATGGGGTAGGGTTTCTAAACGCATGGTATAGGGTATCGTATAGTCGGTCTAAACCGACTATAATTTTCTTACTTGTTTTTTTTTGTTTTTATGCCCTATACCACTATGTGGTTTGGGTATAATGACTTTGTGCTGCTGTTTGTAACTACCAAAAGTATTTGACCTAGACCCATCCTTTATTATACCGATCAACTTAGAATCATTTTCTGCATCGATTTAGCTACGTCCGTCCGTCCTTTACTTGTAATCAAACTACAGATCGCAAATATGAATATGTTTTGATGAAATTTGGTATAGTAGTTTTTATCGGCCATAGGATGAAAGCTGTTGAAATTCGTGAAATTCGGTCCATGTTCAGACCTAGTCCTCATACGAATGACCACTATGAAATAGACATAAGTTACTGTAAGATCCAAATTATCATATAGATCTCAGTAATATTGGGTTTGTATGTGTTTATTATATCCATTAATAAGTAGTCCAAAAATAATGCCTATAGGACAATTCTTGGTCATAGGCCCCATATAAAACTGCTTCTCGATCTAAACTTAAATCTACCAAAAATCAAAAATATTGCACAGATTTTTTTCTAATTTGGTTTGTATAAATTTTTTCAAAATATAAGTGACTTTACCAAATATGGTCAGGATCGGTCCATCTTTCGACCTAGTCCCCATATAAGTGAAGCACCCGTTATGAACTTTTTCATATCTGCAGCCAAAAAAAATAATACCAATGCCACTCAAATTTGGTTAATTTATATTTTCTATATCCAATTAGTTGGACCGAAGATATAGGGTCTCTAAAACATTGGTCTAGACCGACTATAATTTTTTTATATTTTTTATCTCTATATCTTATGAGAACTAGCTGGAAAAATGGACAATTCGTGGCTATGTTTGGTGAAGTCATATATTTTTTTGCAAATATATATAAAAAAAACGTTATTTAAGAAAAATCTGGGGCCAAATCACCGCATTCGTTATCGAAATTTGTTTATCGCAATTATTTTTTTTTATTTTCCAAAATAAAATACTAAGAAAAATTTTACTCTGACAAAGTTAACGACTTATGGCCCCTAGTTAAAAGTAAAAGTGAAACGAGGGCTGATGTTTGTCCACCTTCTTTAAATAATAAATCAAAATATGGAATTTCGATTGATTTTACTCGATATCGAATGCGGTGATTTGTCCCCTGTGCTATATTTTTGTTTTTATGCCCTATACCTCTATATGGTTTGAGTATAATGACTTTGTGCTGCTGTTTGTAACTACCAAAGGTATTTGACCTAGACCCATCCTTTATTATAGCGATCAACTTAGAATCAATTTCTGAATCGATTTAGCTACGTCCTTCCATCTGTCCGTCCGTCTGTTGTCCATATAAACCTTGTAATCAAACAAAAGGTCGCAAATATTAATATATTTTGAATAAATTTGGTATAGGATGAACGCTATTGAAATAAGTAAAGTTCGGTCCATGTTCAGACCTAGTCCCCATACAAACGACCGCTATGAAATCGGCATAAGTTACCATAAGGTCCAAATTATCATATAGATCTCAGTAAAATTGGGTTTGTAATATATTATAGCCATTAATAAGTAGTCTAAAGATAATCCCTATAGGACAATTCTTAGTCATAGGCCCCATATAGAGCTGCTTCCCGATCTACACTTAAATCTATCAAAAAAAAGAAATATTGCACAGATTTTTTTCAAATTTGGTTTGTATATATTTTTTCAAAATATAAGTTACTTTACCAAATATATTCAGGATCGGTCCATTTTTCGACCAAGTCCCCATATAAATATAGCACCCGATATGAATTTTTTCATATCTGCAGCCAAAAAAATTAATGCCAATGCCACTTAAATTTGGTTAATGCTTGTTTTCTATATCCGACTATAATTTTTTTACTTTTTTTTGATATATGGGGTTATGACTAAAAATTGTCCTACATGGTTTATTTTTGGACTACCGATTAATGGGTGTAATAAGCACATTAAACCTAAATTTAAGCAAAGATCTATACGACAATTTGGATCTTATGGGATCTATGTATGGGATTTTTACCAATTTAAATAGCAGCCGAGCGATGAAAGCTTATATAGCATAATATATTAAAACTAGCAGATTCCAGCCCTCGAAATTCGAGTGCAAATTCTAGGAAATTTTATTTTTCCCTAAGCACAAAAAAGCAAACTAATTTTTATTACAAACACATTAACAAATTTAATAAACACACACATAGCATTGTATAATTTTATTTATGTGTTAGTAGCAACTTTAAATGCAATTTACTGAAAATAAGGGAAAAAATTTAAAAATCTGTAAATCTGCAAAACGGCTAAAAAGAAATACTTTTCAAATAATATACCTTTGGTCAAAATCGGTATAAAGCGGTGGAATAAAACATCGGTCACAAGAAATCGCCTAGCCTATTAATATTGTAAAAATATTTATATGTTGAAGCTGTAGTTTGATCATAAGGTTTACGTGGACACACAGACGGAGGGAGGAATAACGCTAAATCGATTTAGAAAATCATTCTGATCAATCGGTATAATAAAAGATGAGTCTAGTTCAAATATTTTTAATAGTTACTAACATCCGCATACCCTCATTACCGTTACAATATAATGTGTATGGAGTATAAAAAGAGTTCTTAGCATTTTGATGGTGAAATTCTAATATCAGATCGGGAGTTTTATAATATTTTCTAACTACTTAATATTATCAGTTAATCATTTTTTAACTAAAATTTTTTTTTCACAGGGTCTATAAAACAATAACAAAATCTATTAAAGACAACAGATGATGATCTAGGTTTTCATAGCATCCGATCTTGTCATTTATCTGGATGCTAATTTTTTTTATTTTTTTATTTTTTTTAGATTAATTTCTTATTCCAGGTTTTGATTTGTTTAAAGCAGTTATTCATATTTATTTATTTGAAACAAATTTTTGAGCTCTTCAAAGAAATAGTTTGTTTCTTGAAATGAGTTGTGGCTGAAAGCTACGATTATTTTAATAAATTTTAAATATAGACAGAGTTTTTTATTTATATAACCGCCAAAAAAAAAAAAAAAAAAATTATGTTTACTTTAGCAACAATTTCGGTGCACTATTTTTTGAAAAGTCATCTTATTTCTTTGCTGTGCTGCAAATTTAACTTTGACTTTGACATACATTTTCATGCACTACATTTCAGTTTCAAGCCACTAACTTAATTTTTAATAAGTTGTCTATTAGCTAGCCTAATGAAATAGTTAATTACGGTTTTTTTTTTCATAAAAAAGAAAACCCCGCCTCTGTTATTTTTAATTATATCTACAATAATAAAACAACCTGTAAAAGTGATAAAAAAAAAGTACAATATGTGTTATCTGGTTAGAAAGAAACATATAGACTGGCGATATTTCCGAAGAACAGTTTATGTTTGGTGAAAAATAATTAATATTTATGAGTGTGTGGTTTCATAATTAACTGAAGAACTGTCTTGAAATAACTTTATTAAAATTTGAGTATTTTTAAGCTAAAAATTTTGAGCTGTGAATAATATAAAGCTAAAGTTAGAGCTTAAAGTTAATAATTTTTTTAATTAATAATTAAAATTAATAACTTTTATAATTCATAAACATATTTCCTAAAGGCTTTACTAGTAATTAGCAAATAAGAGTTTGAAATGAAGCATAAAGTATAAGATTGTGATAAGCATTTATGGGTCCAGAAAGTACATCCTTACCAGCGCTTAGGATGTCATCATGTATTGCTTTTTATTGACTCAGGAAGCGACTTTGTAGCTTTTGAGAAACAATTCGTTCTTTGTAGTACTTTTCCCAATTAAAGATTTTAATTTTCATATATAAATTCTTCATTTTCGAATATCAACTCTTTTTTTTTTTTAACAAAATCGCTTGAAAAATAAAAATAAAAGTTTCTTTTGTCTCATTTATAATTCTTAATCTTCTTCTCAGTATATAACAGTGAAAATTTTCCCCTTTATAAATTCCCTATAAAATCGAATGCATATTTCTGATCAAAAGGGTTGAATGAGATTTTCATGTGGGAACATCTATTTATATTCGACGAACTTACTAACAAATTATCAAAGAAATATGCAGTGACTGCCATTAATTTTCGGTTTAAATTAAATTTTGTTTTAAATCAGTAAATTTTATGAATTTATCCAGTTTTTTTTATACTGAAACGTAAACATTGGCTTATTTTTATTTTCATCTGATGAAAAAAAAAATTGTTTATAAAAATATTTACCTGTTACTCCAAATTCACGCGTTCATTAATATTCAGTTCATTTATGTTTCCTTAAAATACAAACCTGTAACATGGAAACCCACCTCAATTGTTTTCTAAAGCGGTAAATCCCATCCATAATATTAATAGGCAAGGCCATTTCTTGTAACCGATATAAAAATTGGAGTTAATAACCGATTTTGACCAAACATACCTCTTCTCAGAGGACTTTCTTTTTCCAGGCGATATCTTGTGACCGATATAAAAATTGTAGTTAATAACCGATTTTGACCAAACATATCTCATTTGAGAGGACTTTCTTTTTAGTTGTCCACCAGATTTACAGATTGGCACCGTCTGGAAATTTTTTTTGGAGTAATGCTCATTTAAAGTTGCTGCTAACACATACATTAGGGTGGGTCAAATTGTAGGGGGCCGAAAAAATCTCCATTGGATCATCGCGATTCTGGTACTATGGGCACTAACAAGTATATTTGCCCATGAAACCATACCTCTAAAATCACTTTCGAGCCTGCGAAAAATTTCGATGAAGATATTTTCCATAATACTCATTCAAACGTAAAAAAAAAAATTATAGAAAATGTGTGTACCGGGGGGTTTTTTGGGTCGGAAAATCAATTTTTTACATTTATTTTTATTTTTAACAGCCGCCAGGGGGGGTTTTCGTGCATTTTTGTGGAAATTAGTGCACAAATTGGCGATCTTTGACTTTCCCGTATTCAAAATAGCCCAAAATATTCAGTCAAAAAATTCGTTTTTTTATTTACTTTTCGAATGAACAAATATAAACAAGTCAGACCGACTATACGATTACCCTATACCATGCATTTAGAGACCATATCCCTCAGCCCCAACTAACTGGATATAGAAAATAAGCATAAACCAAATTTGAGTGGGATTTTTATTAATTTTTTTGGCTGCAGATATGAAAAAGTTCATATCGGATGCTAGTTCTATATGGGGACTTGTCCCAAAAATGGACCGATCCTGACCATGTTTGGTAAAGTCTCTTGTATTTTGCAAAAACATATACAAACAAAAGAATCCGTGCAATATTTTTGTTTTTTGATAGATTTAAGTGAAGATCAGGAAGCAGCTCTATATGGGGCTATGACTAAGAGTTGTCCCATAGGAATCATTTTAGGACTACTGATTAATGAATGTAATGAACACATACAAACCCAATCTGACTAAGATTTATATGATAATTTGGATCTTATGGAAATTTATGTTGATTTCATAGGGGTCATTTGTATGGGGCTAGGTCTGAACATGGACCCAACCAATTTCAATAGCGGTCATCCTATGGCTGATAAAAGCTTATATACCAAACTTCATCAAAATATATTCATATTTGCGACCTGCAGTTTGATTACAAGCATGGACACACAGACGGACGGACGGACGGACATCGTTAAATCGAATCAGATAGTGATTCTGATTCGATCGGCATAATAAAAGATGGGTCTAGGTCAAATATTTTTGGTATATTTTGGTAGCACAAAGTCATTATATCCAAACCACATAGTGGTATAGGGCATAAAAACAAATTATTCGACTTAAATTGATTGAAATCGATTTAGGTCGTATATGGGTAACCCACATAATTTTCAGCGCTGAATATTTTGGGCTATTTTAAATATGGGATAGTCAAAGATTCGTCAATTTCTGTAATAATTTCGTTAATTTTCCCCGAAAAGGTGAAAAAAAATCCACAAAAATGAACGAAGCGCCCCCAGATGGCTGTTCAAAATATAAATAAATGTGAAAAATGGATTTCCCGACCCAAAAAATCCCCGGTACACACATTTTCAATCATTTTTTTTTTTTTACATTTGAATGAGTATTATGGAAAATATCATGAAAATGTTTTCATCGAAATTTGGCAGGCTTGAAAATCATTTTGGAGGTATGGTTGCTTCGGCAAATATACTTGTTATGGCCCATAGTATCAGAATCGAGATAAGCCCATGGAGTGAAAATAATTGACCCACCCTAACATACATAAAACACATACTGTGTGTGTTTATTATAAATATTAAAAGCCCTGTGTTGAATTATGCATTGGCCTAAATTGATTGGCATACCTTTAGGCTCTTATTAAATTATTTAATAAGTGGAAAAACAAAATTTTCTAGAATTTGCACTCGAATTTCGAGGGATGGGCTCTGCTAGTGTGTATTATAATGTAAATCCAAAAATGTTTATCATTGTCAAGTTTTTATTTACTAAAAAGCGCAATGGGATGTGAAGGAAAAAATACATCATTGAAAAAGAGAAAATGAGCATTTTGTCATTATGAAAAAGGTACAACATATGAGCCTAGTGCTGTCGCTGATATTGTTCGAAGACACAAAAACGAGAATATAATTGAATTTAAGCAGCAGACTGGTCCGCCTAAAAAGTTAATCCTCACTTAAGCGCTTCTCAAATGGTCACAGAGGTAAGGGAAGAAATTGGAAAGACGATATCAGGATCAACCATAGGACACACTATAGAAAAACAAGAATACAAAAGCCGAGTTGCCCGAAAAAAGCCCTTCGTTAATTTAAAGAATAGAAATTACTGGTCAAAATTGGCTAAGAAATATATCAAGAAAGCTTTTAAAAGGAGGGCAGACGTTATTTTTCTTGATGACAGCCAATTCAATCTATTCGGTAGCGATGGCAAAACTATGGTATGGCGAAAACCAAATGCGGTACTAAAGCAAAAAAAAACATCACACCCACAGTGAAGCGCGGAGATATGATTATGATGGTGTGGGGCTGTATTTCAGCAAACGACTTTGTAAACTCGATTTTCATCGATGGTATGTTGAATAAGGAGAAATATTAAGAAATTTTGAGGAACAATTCAAAGAAGTCCGCTGAAAAAATGGGAATTTCATCAACTTTTCATATATATCAAGACAATGATCCCAAACATAAGGCATATGTTGTCCTTGAGAGGTTGTTAATTAATTATCCAAATGTTACTGATACACCAGCTCAATCTCTTGATATGAGAACCCCGTGTTCATGAGAACCCCGTTTCGTTGATAAGAAAACTAAAAAGAAAGGCTTTAGGAAGAATGGAATAAAATCAGTACTGAGTACTTACAAAAAAAATATTTTCATCATGCCAAATAGTCTTTCTGAAGTCATAAAATATAATGTTTATCCAACGAGGTATTTATTTAAAATTAAACACTGTGGTCAGGGTATAATGACCTGATAATGTGCTGATGATTGCAACTACCAGAAATTTTTGACCCAAAGACATCTTTTATTGTATCGATGGACACAGAACCACTTGCTGAATCGATTTAGCGATGTCCGTCCGTCCGTCTTTGTGTCCATGTAAACCTTGTAATCAAACTAGAGGCCGCAAAATTTTAATGTGTATGGCTGATGGTTAATGAAAATTGGTTGATCTATAGACTTAGTCCCCATACAAACGAAAATATTGGCAAAAGATCCAATCTATCACATAGATCTCATTCAAATTGGTTTTGTTTTTATTACAAACGTTAATCAGTACACCAAAGATAAACCCTATAGGACAATTCTTTTTCATAGCGCCCATGTGAAGCTGATTCCCGATCTTCACTTATATCTATCAAAAAACAAAAATATTGCACATATTTTTTGTCAAATTTGGTTTGTATATATTTTTTTTTGCCTAAAAAGTGACCCTACCAAATATGGTCAGGATCGGTCCCTTTTTCAACCTAGTCCCCATATAAATGTGGCAGCCGATATGAACTATTTCATATCCGAAGACAGAAAAATATAACAACATTGCCACTCAAATTTGGGTTGTGCCTTTTTTCAATTTCTAATTATTTGGACCTAAGCGATAGGGTTTTTAAGCGTATGGTATAGGTTATCGTATAATTAGACCGACTATTAATTTCTTACTTGTTATCTATAATATTAATTGGCAAGGCGATTTCTTGTGACCGATTGTACGGCTTCAATTCATAACCGATTTTGACAAAAAAATTTATCATTTGAAAGGTATTTCTTTGTAGCTGTTCACCAGACGTACAGATTTTAAAATTTTTTTCCTGTGTTTTGAGTAAATTGCATTTAAAGTTGCTACTAACATATTCATAAAATTATACAACGCCATGTGTGTGTTTATTAAATATGTTAACGTGTTTGTAAAAAAAAGAGTTTGTTTTCTTCATTCACAATAATAATTGTGTTGAATTGAAAAAATATGTATTTTGGACATAAACCAAAAAAGTGTAGAATTGAGAGTTGGCTAAAGTTGAAAAAGAAAGTTTCCTAGAATTTGCACTCGAATTTCCAGCGCTGGAATCTGCTAGTATTTATAAAGGTGAATTTTTTATGTTTAAAGGTCTTCGTTGCTTTTTGAATACTGAGAATCTTGACTTTTAAAAAAAAGTTTGACTCTTATTTGAGTAACTACTATAAAATTTTTCATTTAAAAAGAAATATTTCAAAAAACGAATACTAGTGGCAGTCATTGCAGGTCCGAAATATTCGAAAAAGAAAATTGTGAAAAGTAAAAAATCATATTTAAAATATATTATTTCAAAATTCTTTTGCTTAAATAACGCTTTTTAATCGTGTGGTATTGACCTTTGACCTTTCGCAAATAACGTTTTTATACCCTATACCACTATGTGGCTTGGGTATAATGACTTTGTGCTGCTGTTTGTAACTACCAAAACCGTTTGACCTAGACCCATCTTTTGTTTTACCGATCGACTCAGAATCACTTTCTGAGTCGATTTAGCGATGTCCGTCCGTCCGTCTGTGTGTCCATGTAAACCTTGTAATCAAACTACAGGTCGCAAATATGAATATATTTTGATTAAATTCGGTACATAAGCATTTATCGGCCATAGGATGAACGCTGTTGAAATTGGTAAAAATCGGTCCATATTCAGACCTAGTCCCCATACAAATGACCCCTATGAAATCAACATAAATTGCCTAAGATCCAAACTATCACATAGATCTTAGTCAAATTGGGTTTGTATGTATTTATTGTATCCATTAATCAGTAGTCCCTAAAAAATCCCTATAGAACAATTCTTAGTCATAGGCCCCATATAGAGCTGCTTCCCGATCTTCATTTAAATCGTATCAAAAAACAAAAATATTGCACCGGTTTTTTTCAAATTTGGTTTGTGTATATTGTTTCAGAATATAAGTGACTTTACCAAGTATGGTCAGGATCGGTCCATTTTTCGAACTAGTCCCCATATAAATATAGCACCCGATATGAACTTTTTCATATCTGCAGCCAAAAAAATTTATAACAATGGCACTCAAATTTGGTTTATGCTTATTTTCTATATCCAATTAGATGGACCGAAGAGATAGGGTCTCTAAACCATGGTATAGGGTATCGTACAGTCGGTCTAGACCGACTATAATTTCTTAATTGTTTGATATGTTATTGTAAAGCCTGCCTTAACATATTGTAAAAGAGTCTTTGATTTTAAAAAAAATCTTAATAAAATTTTAACAAGATTTTGAGATAAATCCAATTATTATAGACCACAATTTTTTTCACATGCCTCGACGCCATATTTCAGAGGTCCAAAATTAAACTTATTTATTAGTTTAGTACGATAGAATAATCGTGTCAAATTTTATCAAGTTTATCAAGAGAACGAGTTCGAAAGTGCTAATTTACTTGGTTGATTTAAAATACACATTGCCATTTCATCCATTAGATCTATTAGATCTATTCAAAAGAATTATCATGAAACCATAAAATAAAAAAATTTTATTTTATTTTCCTTCAAAAATTGGAATTATTCGGAACTCTGAAGCTTCTTTAATTGACAAATTAGATGTTTTTTTGTGAGGATTTTTGGTGTTTTGAGATTTGCTGAATTTGAAATTCATCCAGTTTATATAATTGTTTTTGTTGTTTTTATTATTTCTATCTTACTTTTCTATTTCTTATTTCAATAGTAACGATGCCGGAGGTCGTGGTAAATTTTTGTAACAATATTATTTAAAAATATTAATATAATTCCACAGATTTACACAAAAAGTATTTTATTATAACTAAAAATTTTATCAGTAAAAAATATGAAAAGTGAACCCTAACCACGTTAGGTAAATATGTGAAACCATATAACATAAAATTGCAGTATGTGGGCCATGATGCAGGTTCAAATCCTAACAATTTTAAGAACTTTACAATATGTAATATAAACAACAATTATAAACCATTTTTTTTTTTAAATTTAATAATAAAACAAATTTACAAAATAATGTGAAATCGTGAAAGTGAATGCTTAATTTTTTGATTTCTTATAAATTTTTGTTAACATTACATTGTTAGTTCGATTACTTATCAAACTAACCACGCATGTGAAAACAACTAACACTACCGGCAAGAAAACCAAAAAGTGAACTAAAAAAGGGGATAGTGCTAATATGAACACTACGCCTGAGTAGTTTAAGAAAGTACGCGAGTGCAACACCACGTCTAAAACGAAAACGAAATTATTTTGTAATATTTTATTTTAAACAAAAAATTGCCATAATCAACATGCATTTGCAGACGAGTGCGTTAACAATAATAATAATATTTTTATTAGCTTTATGTCCAGTAAATAGTCAAGATAATGAAAAAAGCTTTTCCACCTCCATATCGGGTATGGTACAGTTGTTGGAAACGGAAAGGCAGCTAATCGAAAGTGTCGCTAAATATGCTGAAGAATTGCAAAATAAAGTGGATGCTTTAAAAAAGTGAGATTAAAATTTCAAAAATTAAAATTAATTGAAAATTGTGAAAAAAAAAATTTAAAAAAAAAAACATCAAAATAATTTATTTGTTTTAAAGTTTAGTGCAAGAATTAAATGAAGAAAATCAAAAATCTTTAGACAAACCGGAGGAGTATCTTTACAATCCCTTGAATGGCTATGCCTTGATACGTCGCATGCACTATGACTGGCCGCATATTGAAATATTCATGCTAAAGCCAGTGGGTGAAAGTAAGTTGGAAAAATTTAAAATAAAATTAAATTATGATATTTATTGGCTGATTGTTTCCTAGACTATTTGGAAATTATACGTAAATATAGACCGGAAATGCCAACAGCCACTGATTTATCTGAAGCTTCAGCAGCTTTAGATCGTCTGCAAGAAGTCTATGATTTGTTACCTTCAGAAATGTCCGATGGTTTATTGAATGGCAAACAATATGAGTAAGATTTTTTGTTGTTGTTCTATTAAGTCTGTCGTTAGACTATATAATTATACGATATTTATTTTTGTTATCATTGAAGTGTCAAACTTAAAGCAATCGATCGCTATTTCATGGGTTATCATTTGTTTAGTCAGAAAAAGTATTATCCAGCTGGGTTTTGGTTGTATTCAGCTTTGATGTCCTATGAAGAGAATAATTTCAATAAAATTGTAAATTTTTCCAAAGCCATACCTTTGGAACTCTATGCTGAAACTTTTGTACAACAAAGTAAGTGTTCATTATGTATTAGATAACAGAATGTAGTTCTATTTCACTTATGTATTTCAGATCGTCATAAAGATGCTTTAATTTCTATACAACAAGCTGCAGACTTGCTACCAACTGATGCTCGTTTGTTAAAACGTAAAAATGAAATACAACATTTAGCAAACACCAATAATGGTCCCCCTACGAAGGTATAAAGTATTTTAAATTGAATTGTAGAGTCAATATCCGTTAAATGATACAGGCCAACAGAATTTGAAATGAAATCCAGACCCTGAAACCAGGTCTTTTCTTACTCGAAAACTCGTTAAAGTAATAATCTGCTATTTGAATACAGTTGTTGGATTATTACTCAGATATTTTAACTGTTCTCGGGCAAATAATTCGTTAAAATTTGTTAGTGACTGAAACGCGATAAATCCTAATCTCATCACATCGTATATTCGAACAATCTTAACCTAAAAATGAAAAAAAAAACTAGTATAGCAATTTAATAGCGATTTTGTCAATTGTAAGAATATGTGCACTAGGGTGTCCCAAAAAAATTTAGTTTTTCGATTTTCATGGGTTTCCCAGCTTTTGTGGAAAGCTTATCAGGTAAAGTATTTTTGTGATTTTTTTCAGATTTTTTGAAAGAGGTTTAAAGGTCGCTAAAGACGAATTTTACCCAAAAATAGGGTTTTCGGGACATTTTTGAGTTTTACTTATTACTTGGCCCATAACCACGATTTTCATTGTTACGAAACCAATATTTAAAAAAAATTTTTTCAAACTTTATTTTTCTGTGTAAAAATTTCGGTAATTATACCCTATACCACTATGTGGTTTGGGTATAATGGCTTTGTGCTGCTGTTTGTAACAACCAAAAATATTTGACCTAGGCCCATCTTTAATTATACCGATCGAATCAGAATCACTTTCTGAGTTGATTTAACAATGTCCGTCCGTCCGTCCATCCGTCCGTCCGTCCGTCTGTGTGTCCATGTAAAGCTTGTAATCAAACTGCAGGTCGCAAATATGAATATATTTTGACGAAATTTGGAATATAAGCTTTTATCGGCCATGGGATGAACGCTATTGAAACTGGTGAGAATCGGTCCATGTTCAGACCTAGCCCCCATACAAATTACCCCTATGAAATCGACATAAATTGCCATAAGATCCAAATTGTCATATAGATCTTACTCAAATTGGGTTTTGTATACGTTCATTACGTCCATTAATGAGTAGTCCAAAAATTGTCCCTTTGGCCCCATATAGAGCTGCTTCCCGATCTTCACTTAAATCTATTAAAAAACAAAAATATTGCATTGATTCTTCTCAAATTTTGTTTGTATATATTTTTGCAAAATACAAGAGACTTTACCAAACATGATCAGGATCGGTCCATTTTCGGACCTAGTCCCCATATAGATATAGCATCCGATATGAATTTTTTCATATCTGCAGCCAAAAAAATTAATAAAAATCAGACTCAAATTTGGTTTTTGCTTATTTTCTATGTCCAGTTAGTTGGGCCTAAGAGATAGGACATGGTATAGGGTATCGTATAGTCGGTCTAGACCGACTATAATTTTCTTACTTGTTAATATTTTCATTCGTTTTTTCTATCTTTTATGTTGGTATATTTTATTTGACCTTACAAATAAAGAGAAGGTCAGAAATTGCAAAGCAACAAAAATTTGGACACATATGATTGTGTTATTGTAAAAGTACCGTTAGAAATAAATGAAACAAAAATTTATATTTTCTAGTGACAGTCGGTCGTAAAACTATTAAGCTGATAGAATTGGTATGCTTTAAATTTGTTAAGTGAATAAAAATGCCAAACAGCCAAACTTAAAAGAAGTAATAATAAAACTTTGGGATGAAGAAAAATCTGTGCGGATTAAATGTATTAATACACCCCAAACCGAGAGAAAGATATTAAATTATGGAAGAAAAGATCCCAAAGTATGAACCGTACTTATTAAAATGAGCTTAAAAATTATAGAATAATTGATGGTACACCACAAGCAGTGGGAAATGTTCTGCATTCGAATGGGAAACATGGGCTTACACCAAGTAAAAAGTCACTTTTAAGCGAAGTTAATAACAAAAACGCTTACTGCACGCCAACGAATTTTTGAACAAAAATAACACAAGGGAACAAGGTTTTTGTTAATTAAGGACTGACTATTGTTTTTAAGAATATTTTAAGACGCTGAATTCAAATCTGGACTTAGTTCTTTCTATCAGTTCGACTTTTCGCGATATGTATCATAAGAACAGCAATCCAGAGTCCACGCACATTTATAAGCGTTTATTAGTTTGCTACCGCAATTATAAAAATTAAATAACGATTTTTTTTTACTTATTTTTTTTTTCAATTCTGAGAAACATAAAAAAGTCACGAACGTTTTTGTTTTTCAAAGGTAACAAGTACATCTTTAAAAAAAAACAATTTTGAAAATCACCAAAAAATAGTGAACAGTTTTCAAGTTATTTCAATATAGGACATAACGGTATATCGCGAAAAGCCGAGCTGATAGAAAAAACCAAGTGCAGATTTGGATTAAGCATCCCAAATAACCTTAAAAATAACATTCAGTTCTTAATCAACAAAAAGTTATTACATAAATAGAACAGCAGCAAACACACACGTGTGAAAAAATTTTATTTTTGTATGGAAATCGCGATTTTTATCAATTCAGTTTTCTCAGTAAATTGTGAACAAAATCAAAAGTTGTGCATCGATTGAAATGAAATAAAGCTAATTTCATTCAAAATATGTTTATCTTAGTGTTTTTAGACCAAAACTGTGATTTCTATGGCAGTTTTATTTTTTATGATTTTTAAAAAAACAAAAAAAAAATTTTTTTGTAGCGTTATTTTTTTCAAATCTTCAACGATATCTCTGAAACTATCGTGAAAATTTAAAATTAATGTAAGTACGCCTTAAAGATAATGTTGTTGGCGAATTTTGGATTTTTTTAACTGAATAGGATGAACCGTTTTCAAGTTATTCCAATATACATATGTAGTGGAAGTGCCCTAATTTTGGGCATAACGGAGTATCACCAAAAAATCGAACTGATAGAAAAAAACCAATTTTGTTCCCTTGTGTAATGAGTTCTGGGACAATGAGATTTTCACTGACGAATTAAAATTCAATATATCTGTGGTTTTCTAGAATAACCGCGTATGTCATAAAATCAAAATGTCCAGGGGAGCCAAAAAACGTTATATTTGAAATTATGGGCTCGATATAAAGTTTTTAGAGCTTTTTATTTAACAGTCCTGTAGATATGGGCAATAAATACTTTATATAAAATTTTGAGTCAAAAATCTTAAGAGGACTAGATCATAGAGAAGGACGAAAAAACAATATATAATTTACACTTAAATTGTGTGCTGATAAAACAACTTATGTCGACAAATGTCGTCTTCTTTGAAAAAAAAAACTACCAGTGCAACATAAGTTGTTGTTGCTTGAAAAATGGATTTTTTTGTTCGTCAACAAAAAGCTAACGGGACTTAGGATGAGAATATAACAACGTATCAAGAATAATAGTGAGAAAAAATAACAGAAATAAACACACAAGTTTTTATAAGTGGTTATAAACTGAAAAATAATTGAAAATTATGTTGCATTTTTTTATTTTTTTTATTAATACCAACGTATGTCTCTATATGTCGTTTTCAGAGAAAATAATTTGTCAGCGATCAAACGTAGGTTGACATACTTCGATAGTGCTGCAAATTAATTTAATAAACATTTAAGTTACGTCGTTATTTAAAGAAAAAACTCAGAAATGGTCAATATTTTTTTTAAAAAAATTTAACACAAGTAAAGAGCGTTGGCATCGTCAACTCAAAACTGACAAAAATGGACATACGCGGTTATTCCAGAAAACCACAGATATTTGGCTCCGATTGGTGTCATTACGTGTGGAGAAGAAATATTAATTCATCGAAATGTAACCCTACCCTACGACTCATTTCATTTCAATATAATGTGTGTCCAACTTTTTATTTTGCTCACTAAGTCGGCAACAAGACCCTCTCTCGAAATGCATGTTGTAGGTTATTGTATTGCTACAAATGTGGCATTGTGAAAAAAGTACCAAAGAGAACGATTTCAGCGACACCTCACCGACCGCCAACAAATCCGAAAAAATTGTCAAAAATTGTTTCGGTCATATGATTTCAATTACCACTTCAAGAATTGCAAAAAGCGGAAAAAAGTTTTTGGTGGAATACCGTAATAGGCGCTCAGAAAACTGACTAACGATAGTAATCGAATTTCGGGTTAATTAAGATTACAATTCTGTTGTCTTAACAATAAATATGCTATCATAACGGAAAATGCTGCTTTAAAATTTCAAATGATACAAACATTTCGGCTACCGAAGATTTTTTTCTGTGTATAGCATAAAATATTTATTTCTATAAATTTTTAGGTTAGGATTTCACGAAGAAATTTTGAAATTTACACCCTGATCCCTGGGTCCAAAAACATCGGACTGTGTAATTTAAAGAATAAATGCGTAGCTTTTGTCTGTCCGTCTGCTGTCATGGGGCAACCCCATTTTGCCTCATCCAATCAATCTGAAACTTGGTCCATAGACTTGTTGTGACCAAAGATTAATTTTAAAATAGTCACGCAAATCGACGCACAGTCACGGACAGATTCAAAACTCATATGAATAAGGAAAGAAGTAGTTTTAATAAAATCTTTATTGTTATGGCTCAAATTATTAACGGTTATGACTTTCCTTTTCTCTAACTAATGTGCAAATAGTACAAATATAACACGATTTCTGTTGATTTATTTAAGTATCCCGAAACAGTCGTTACCACTTATGAATTAGGCTGCCGTGGCTCATATTCCAATATTCCCACCCGAATGTACTGTCTTTACAATACCACCACTACGGCATTTTTACGCTTGGCTCCAATTAAAATGGAAATTGTACAACTCGATCCTTATATGGTTCTTCTGCATGATGTGATATCAGATCATGAAATTGAACATCTAAAAGAGTTGGCTAGACCAAACTTAAAAAGAGCTACAGTCTATAACGATGAAGAGTCTAAATCTTTGGTGGTGAATAGAAGAACTTCGAAATTTTCGTGGTTCCAAGATGATACCTCGAACATAACGATGCGTATCAATAAGCGCATAACGGATATGACCGGTTTTGATTTGGCCGGTGCTGAGTTGTTGCAAGTGATGAATTATGGCTTGGGCGGTCATTATGATACACACTATGATTTCTTTAATGTCAGCGACGTAAGTTCTTCAATTCTCAATGTAAGTAAAACCAATTAACAAGAGGTTTTTTTTTTCTTATATATCAGACTACCGAAGTAGTACGTCAGCAGGGTGATCGCATTTCCACCGTTTTATTTTATGTAAGTTGTTTTATAGTTTTTAATGTATTTAATTGCAAAAAACAAAATAATTTCATAATTTATAGTTGAGTGATGTCGAACAAGGTGGCGCCACTGTTTTTCCAAATATACAAACGGCCGTTTTCCCACGTAAAGGTTCAGCTATTATGTGGTATAATCTCAATAACAAGTTAGAGGGTGATTCGCGTACTTTGCATGCTGCTTGTCCCGTTATAGTGGGCTCCAAATGGGGTAAATTTTCTAATTATCAGTAATCTTACTTAAATTTTTTATTTATTTTTTTTTCTTAATTTTTTCAGTTTGCAACAAATGGATTCGTGCCAAGTCACAAACCTTCAGAAGGCCGTGTTACATATAAAGTTTTAAAGTTTCTATTATTGTGATAAATAAAGTATTTTGGAAGTGAATTTTAAATTTATAAATTTATATTTAATTTGTTTTCGAAAAGTCATGATTACACAAACATTTAAGTTTAGGAGAATGGAAAGTGTTTTGAATATAACTGAATATAAGTATATATAATATCTATAAAACCTTATAGCCCAACTTCTGGTTGAAGGTTTATGTGGAAATACTAAAAAAAAGACTTTAAGTTTATCCTTTGCCCCAAATCGCAAAAAAAAATTTTCTTAGTATAGAACAGGGGTGGGCACGTAAATGGCTTGTTGGGCCAAATTTGGAATTTCACCTACTAACGGTGGGCCGCACTATTATATTTCTGTACAAATATCCACTTTCAAACAAAATAGCAAAAAAAAAAAAAAATACCGATGTTACGTAGAACATTTTTTGTATAATATGTTAACCTTTTAACTCCTCAAGATATGGGTCATTTTTGTCCTTCTTTTAAAAAGAGCAAAAGCACCATTAAAACAGGGATTTAAGCGGTTAAACTGTGCCGCACAAATATTCGCCGTGAAATTTTACTATAAGTCTCTGAATACACCAAAACGGAAAACTCAACCAGAAAGCCAGAAATAAGACACATCAAAAGAGAGCTTAGGGTTAATTTCGCATTTATTAAGAAGGTAAAATAATAGAGATATTAGTGATTTTTAGTTAAATTCTTAATAAAATTTAAAAAAACATTTTGAAATTTTCATACCCTATACCACTATGCGGTTTGGGTATAATGTCTTTGTGCTGCTGTCTGTAACTACCAAAAATATTTTTCCTGGGCCCATCTTTTGTTATACCGATCGACTCAGAATCACTTTCTGACCCTGGACCCATCTTTTGTTATACCGATCGACTCAGAGTCTGAGTCGATTTAGCGATGTCCGTCCGTCCGCCTTTCCAAAAATAATCCCTGTAGGACAATTCTTAGTCACAGTCCCCATAAAGAGCTGCTTCCCGATCTTCACTTAAATCTATCAAAAAACAAAAATATTTCACAGATTTTTCTCAAATTTGATTTGTATATATTTTTACCAAATATGGTCAGGATCGGTCCATTTTTCGACCTAGTTCCCATATAAATATAGCACCCAATATGAACTTTTTCATATCTGCAGCCAAAAAAAATTAATAACAATGCCAACTAAATTTGGTTTATGCTTATTTTCTATATCTAATTAGTTGGACATAAGAGATAGGGTCTCTAAACCATGGTATGGGTATCGTATAGTCGGGCTAGACCGACTATAATTTTCTTACGTGTTTAAAATTCTTTTTTTTTTTTAATTAACAAACAAATTTTTTTTTATTTTGTTTTAAATTTATATGGGGCCGCATAAAATTTGTTCGTGGGCCGCATTTGCCCATGCCTGGTATAGAATATTTAGCCAATATTATGCACTCCATTCCAATGAGCAGATCGTATGTAGAAGGTTCTTATTTCACATGCAATAAATAGGAAAGAACATTTAGACACCATAAAATATATACATTCATGATCATGATAACAAGCGGAGTTGAAATAGCGATGTCCGTCCGTCCTTTTATGAAAATCACTCTGAAGCCTTTAAAAGGTCAGCTGGTTTGCGCGTTTGTAGTGAAAAAATTTAACTGTTATCCTGAGCAGATTGTTGTTGGAAATTATCAAAATCGGTGTGATAAATCCCGTGATTTCAATGAAAATGAAAGAAAAAGCTCTTGAAAAAATATGGGTTTTCTATGTTACTCGCATTGTAAATTTTGTAATATGAGTGTCATCTATAATATTAATATGCTAGGCGATTTCTTGTTACCGATGTTTTGTTCTACCGTTTTATTCCGATTTTGACCAATTGTATATTATTTGAAAGGTATTTCTTTTTAGCCGTTATGCAGATTTACAGATTTTTAAATTTTTTACTTTATTTTGAGTAAATTGCATTTAAAGTTGCTACTAACACATACATAAAATTATACATATGCTATGTGTGTGATTATTAAATTTGTTAATATGTTTGTTAATGAGTTTGTTTTCTTCATTCACAATAATAATAAGCCAAAAAAGTGTTGGTTTGTGAATTGGCTAAGTTGAAAAATAAGGTTGCCTAGAAATTGCACTCGAATTTCGAGCGCTGGAATCTGCTAGTAGTTTTAATTGTTGTTGTTGTTGGGGTCTTTCTATTTGTAGCATTTGCTTAATGAGTGTGTATATATCATTGAACTTCACGTTTAATATTAGTGTTGGCTGATATTGCCACAATTTTTTTTAACGTCATTTCGAATTAAATACAAAAAATCGGCAATATAAAAGAAAAATAACAATAACAGAAAAATTTTCTTAAGTAATTTGTTATTTATAGCATACTAGCAGAGCCCAGCACTCGAAATTCGAGTGCAAATTTCAGGAAATTTTTTTAAATTTTTTTCTTTCAATGTTTTTTTAATTTATATATATAACAAATTTATGAATATTTACATAAAATTCACTAAATTGTAAATTTTTAAATAAAATTCATTATATTTCATTATAAATATTTGTTGAACACACGAAAGATATGTAAATGGATTTGTTAATAAATAATTTTATAAGAGCCTAAAGGTAAGCTAATCAATTCTAGCTAATTCACAAATTAGCACAGTGTTTTTGAAGTAAAATTTTTGCAAACATGTTAACAAATTTAATAAACACACACACACAGCATTATATAGTTTTACGTGTTTTATGTATGCGTTGGTAACAACTTTAAATGATCATTAATCTAAAGAAATGTAAAGGGTCCGCCAAATGACTTTTTTTTTTTAAATGCTATAAAAAAAACTACTGCATATTATCTCAAATTTCTTTTTTTATTTGAAAGTACAAGCCTTCCGGTTAATAATGGAAAATAATTTCATTCAAATGGCTGCCTCGGCTGGCCATGCAGTAGCTTACACGATCGGTCCAATTTCTAAGCACATTATCGATTGTGTGCAGCTGTATTTCACCAATGGCTTCACGAATATTGTCCTTTAAAGCGTCAATTGTCTCTGGCTTGTTGGCGTAACACTTATCTTTGAGGGCACCCCACAAATAATAGTCCAACGGTGTCAAATCGCAGCTCCGAGGTGGCCAAACGACATCAGCTCTGCGGCTGATAATGCGATCTTCAAAAACAGGGCGCAAAACATCGAGTGTAGCTTCGGCTGTGTGGCACGTAGCGCCGTTGTGTTGAAACCAAATGTTGCCAATATCCTCCTCTTCAATTTTTGTGAACAAAAATTCGTTCAACATAGCCCGATAACAATCGCCATTGACTGTAACGGCCACTCCTTGCTCATTTTCGAAGAAAAATGGCCCAATTATGTCTCTGGACCAAAATCCGCACCAAACAGTGACTCGTTTTGGGTGTATCGGCTTTTCAATGTATGCGTGCGGGTTATCTGTGCCCCAAATGCGTCAATTTTGCTTGTTTACATACCCGCCAAGATCAAAATGAGCTTCATCTGAAAAGATGATTTTTTTTGGCAACATCGGCATCTTCTGTAAGTCGATCGCAGGCCCACTTAGGGAAACGAAAACGCATTGGATGGTCAGTTGGCTTCAACTCCTGAACCAATTGGACTTTGTATGGCATCATACCAAGGTCTTTCTGCAAAATTCGTCTCAATGATTCCTCCGAAATGTTAAGTTCTTGAGAACGACGGTGAATTGATGTTGATGGCGCTTCACGCACACTTTCTGCCACAGCAGCAATATTCTCGGGTGTACGCACTGTTTTTGGCTTTTCACGCTTTGGCTAGTCGATGAGGATGCCAGTTTCTTTCACTTTTTTCACAAGATAACGAACATACGTAGCTGACGGTGCTTCTCTTCTTCCAAAATCCGTACGCAATTTTCGCACACATTCTGCAACATTACCATGATTTTCAAAGTAATGTCGCAATATTTCCCAGCGTTGTTCAAGCGTATACACAACCATGTTCGTTCAGCGGAAGGATAAAACTAATTATCTGTCAAATCAGACATGAGCTGTTACCATTCACGAAATAAGCACTAGTTGAAAAAAACGTTAGATGGCGGACCCTTTACATGATGGTGCCTAACTGCAAGGAAATACCTTTCTAAAGGTATATTTTTTGTAAAAATCGGTTGATAACTAAAAGCGTAAAAGAGGTCACAAAAAATCGCCATAACTATTAATATTGTGGCTGAAATAACTATTTGCAGGTTTTAATAAAAATAAAAATTAATTTGATTTTCATAATTTATTTTTTGGGTTTTTCTTTTAAGAACTTGAAATTTGAACTTATAGATAAATGTACTTATTCGTATTACAAGTTTTTTCATTTCAAAACATTTCCAGTTTATCATGTTTTGATCATTGAAGATATTTGTTTTGAAGAAAAACTGTCAATTAGAAACTTTAATCATTTTAAATATATTTTCTGTTAAATACGTTTAAATAATGTTCTTTAATATTGTCAGATTGTAATATTTTTGATATGGAATCACCGCAAATCTTAAGTTAATACAAAATTATACACTAGGTCTGGCAACACTTGCTTTAAAACAATATACACATATATGCCGGTTTTCTCAATGTATCGTCAAACTGCCTGTTACTTAACCAGGACATAAATTTATTGGACCGATAAACTGCCGGTTAACAATTTTGGTTTTCTCAATGTACCGACAAAAACAATATTTTCAGTTGACAATGCCTCTCAAAATTGTTGGGAGAATTATTTTCAGTTGGCAATGCCTCCCAAAATTTATATGAAAGTTGGGAGAATAATATATCTGTACGATAAATAAATAATTGACAGATGAGTGCCGGTTAGCTTTACGACAATATAACTAGAAGCAAACCAGACATTGGGAAAACCAAATTTCTTTAATCGGCAGTTTCTCGTTGGTATAAAAGATAATCGCCTATTGAGAAAACGGGCAATATTCTTTAACTGTCATGTTATTGTTTGTGTGATATTTAATTATTTGACGGATAATTTGTGAATCGGATTTTATCTATTGGCTATTTTATATTTTATAAAATGGCTTAAACATAATGTTAATTTTCACAAAAAGATATACACATGAAGGTTATAAAGTGTAGAGATAAAAATTTTATTGATATACAAATTTTTTGTATAGCGTTCATGATATTTGATTTTGAAAGTAATCGTACACTCGGTTTGTTTTGATGCTATGTACGTCATTATTTTCCATTATATGTTAATTTCCTTTTATACCCTCAACACCACTGTCCAAACGGTATGCATTAATTTTTCATTCCATTTGTAATGAACCGAAAACTTAATTTGCGACCCCAGAAGGTACATATATTCCTGTTCCTTATAACAACTCGAGTCGATATAGTAATGTCCGTCTGTCCAACCGTCCTTCTATCCGTGTGGTTGTTGCTATCACGAACATTAAGAAACTAAACCATTTACCTGCGTAATCTTAGAATAATATTGTTTATCAATATTTCAAGTAGATTGGTATCTAAAATGGGGTAAATCAGTCACCATTGTGCCAGGATGTGTCCTCTAAAAAATGTGAAAAATTCAGTGTGTTTTTAACAATAATTCAGTAAATTCAGTTCATTAAGTATATCAAATTGTTTACTTTTTTAAATATAACTTTTTTTTTACAATTCTTGTAACTAGTCCAGATATTAAGGTAATCTTAAACCCATGTGGAGGGTATAAAAGATTCGGCACAGCTTAATTTAACACTCTTATTTGTTTCAAAAGTGAAGTGATATGTCGCCACTAGGTATTCTCCCGAGTTTTCAATTATTGGGATATCAGCAGAAAAACAGTGAAGTGAATAATGAAAGAATCACTTTTGCATTGCTTCTAAAGTAATAGTATGTGAAGACTTTCTGTCTCTTAAGAAGTTTGTGATGTGTAAACATCTATGCGCTCAGTGGGGTAAAATCCAATTTCACAATACAATCACAAAAACAGCGTAAAGGAAAATCGGTGTGAGGTATTTGTAAGTGTATTATTGGTGAATTTAGTAAGCTTTCTGTTTAGCAAAATCACAAACCTTTTTCGTTAATTTTAAATATTCAATTGTATATTTGTTATTGACCGCTAGGTGTGCTGTGAGCTTAACATGTCCACAAACTATTGTGAATAGCTGCCTGATACATTAAAAAGCTAAATAATAGGAAAACTCTGAAGAAGTCAAAATAAACTTACGTGTTTTTTTTAATTACTACACTTTTTCCAATTGTATTTCAGAAAACATCAATTGAAAATATCAATTATGTTTCAAAAAACATCAATTGATTTTCAGAAAATATCAATTGTGTTAAAGAAAGTATCAATTGTATTTCAGATATAATCATTTGATTTTCAGAAAGTATCAATTGAATTTCAGAAAAACATCTATTGATTTTCAGAAATAATCAATTGTATTTCAGAAAGCATCAATTGATTTTCAGAATGTATTATTTGTATTTCAGAAAATATCAATTGAATTTCAGAAAATATCAATTGAGTTTCAGAAATTATCAAATGTGTTTCAGAAAACATCAAATGTATTTCAGAAAACATAAGTAATATTTCTTGAAAACTACATATCGTCACCTAAAATGCAAAAGGCCGTAACTAAAATTTTTATTTTTTTACAGGAGAAGCAAAAAACATCATAAAACAAAAACTACTTTAAACTTAATACCCAAATTATTTAATGTATTTTTATTTGACCTTTCAAATCGTAAATAAGGATTAAATATTTGAGCTCAAGGTCTGATTTTTGGTAAAAGCTATATATTAAAATCCAATATTTCGATATTCTTTGAATATCATCTACAAATTTAAATTATTAGAACAATAAAATGTGTAAGTATTTAAAACAACATCAAATATGAGAAGATATAAAACAACATATGGTCAAAAACGCGAAAATGTCAACCGTGGCAAGAAATTTGTTTTCCTAAATGTTGGAATTTTTTTAATATTTCTTAAAATAATGGACTTTTAACAGTCTGGTAACAATAAAAAATTTGAAAAAATTGTAAAAGATTTTGACATTTGTGCATGTTTTGCAAGAAATAGCATATAGCAGAAAAATGGAAGGAAATGAAAGCTGCGGCAAAAAGGTAAATAAAATTATAATGTGAGTGTTATTTTTGTTTCTATTGCACTTTTCCTGAAAAAAATTCCTTACTTAAACTAACCCAATGAATAAATTCCAAGGCAGTATTTTGAGTAAGCTAAAAAAGCCTTTTGAATAGTGCCGCAGATTTCATGTAACGTGGCAGTCCGAAAAACATAATGATTCTTTTTTTCGACATACGTCGTTAAAAAAAAGTTATAAAATCTATTTCTTAAAAGCATTTCTGGTATTTATTTCTATTTTTATTCATATTTTGCAAAAATGGTTACAGTTGCTAAATTATTAGCAATTTAATGTGGGTAACGTGGCAGTCTTTGTCCCGAATATGAGCAATTTGCTTTGAATACAGTTTTTTAAAATATTAACAGGTTCGATTAACAAAACCAGAAAAAATACAAATTATATAAAAAAACTGAAGTATAACGGAAAGTTTGATGAATATAAAAAGAAAAGAGCAGCAGATTCGTGGGCATACCGTTTAAAGAAAAAGAGTGAAGAATGTAAAATAAGTCAAGCAAATTAAATACAGTGGTTGAGGAACATCGCGCAATAATAAGAGAGCGTGTTCGGAAACATAGAGAAGGTATAAAGGCAGAGAAGGAGAATGAACCTGTGGTATCCCATGACACGATGGAAGGATATAGGGCAAGGCAAACATTGGGAAAAGCTGATAAAAAAAAAGTTAAAAATGCTCTGCCTTCCTGTCCAAGAAAAAAAAAATAAGTTCTGGCTGCAATAGTTTCCAGCATAGACAAAAGCGGTGAACTTAATTTAGCTAATGCTCTAACTGAAAAGCCGACTAAGAAACCAACAAATGTTGATCCATTAAATTTGGTCATGACATTTCTCAGGTTTCACCTAAAGCCCGAGACGTGAAATCTTTCATTGCGGATGGGCAAGAAGTTCGAATAGCTTTAAGATATATGGTTTTAAGTTTGAGGAAAGCTGACGCATTGTTTGTAGAAGAAAGAAATGGTGCAGAAAAAGGTGAGTAAGTGTGAGAAATTGACCGATATATATGCATGGTTTTTCGTTTAGAATATAAAAAAGTGTCACTTTTATCGTCATATTTGGTTTTTACTTTTGCTTTTATAGAGTTTTGTGGTTTAACTCAATTTAGTAGTCAAAGTCCGCAACGGGTGAAATTAATAAACGACTTAACTCATAACCTTTGCTTATGTTTCTACCATTCGAATTACATCGAAGGCGTTGCCGCTTTGCATTCAGTTGTTCCCTCAATTCCAAGCTACGAACAAGGATTTGCAAAAAAAAATTGTTATGTGAAGACTCAACTATCGATTGCTGGTTTGGAAGATGTCAAAGTTGTGTTGGCGTCAATGGAGAAAGATGGAAGACCTTAGTGGAAGGAGTAATCCTAAACAAGCACGTAACATGGAAAAAACATGGAAAAAAACTTGTATCTGAAAGAACGAAAAAAAAGCAAACGGATCGATTGAAGATTTTATCGGACATAGTGCAAGCCTTTCGCCACAATTTCTGAAGCACTGCTTTGTTAAGCGGGAACAATCACGGATGTTCAATCTTGGAGACCGACCTCGAGCCCTTAGTTTGCAATATAAGGAAGAAGCGTTGCTCCAAATTGATTTGATCGAACATTTTGTTTGCGAAGGCCAGGATGAAGTTCAGAGAGCGCTTTGGAATCAACGGCAACTCAGCCTGTTCACATCGACTTTTATATACAACGGTATTCTTTGTTCCAAAGTTTTCGTCACAGACAATTTGCAACACACTACAAGCTGGCATCGGAAATGCCAGCCCAATTTAAAAATAAATATATTTCGGCTATAATACCACACCTAGAAAAAGAATATGGAGTGAAGGTATTTTGGAACTTCTTCACAATTTCGCACGGTAAGGGATGTGTTGACGGTATCGGTGCCACTGTTAAGACTGTTGTGCGAAAGCACATTAAAGCACGGCATGTAATTGTTAACAGCGCACTAGAGTTTGTAAGCACATTTAAGCGCACACAATCCAAAATTGAACTAGAAGAATTAACGAGCAAATATTTGCTAATGCTCAACAAGTTCCGAATATATCATCGGCTCATCAAATTCAAGAAATTTGTGGCAAGGCCGTTGCATACACAATCTCGATGCAAGGGTATCAAAATGCCTAAGTTTTCATGTTTTGTATTCAAAATGTTTTAAAAGTCCAGAATAAGACTGTTTTTTTTTTTTTTGTTATTGTTTATTGTTAAACTAGTGGATTGTGTGGCGCCTAGGCGCCCGTTTATTTTGACTTTAACAAACAAATTTTTTTTCCCATTTCAAAATTTTCCTATATTTTATATATTTAAAAAAAATTAATTTTAATGTTTTTAAAAATTGAAAAAAAAAAATCGGAAAACAGTTCTAAAAAATAGAAACCAAAAACTTCGATTTTCAAATTAAGTTTTGTAAAAGGTCCTTTTACGTATATTTTCGCATAAGTTTGCCAGTAGCCAACCTTTGCTTTATATTTTCTGCTTCTATACATAGAAGTTTTTAATATTAAATGATTTTGAAAAAATATTTTTTTTTCAGAGAAACTCCGTAATTTTAGTCTTAATAATTTAATAATTTAATTTATGTTTTATAACTTTTTAAAATGCATCAAAATAAGTAAACTTATTCAACTAAAAAAAGTTTTTAAACCTTTCGGACAAAACAAACAAAAAATACTACGGTTATAACAAACTTAGTCTATAACGAACTAATTTGGCCGGTCCCGCCGAGTTCGTTATAACCGAACTCCATTTTATTGTAGAAAAAATAGAATAGCATAAAAAAACACGTAAAAGTTAATAATAATAATTAATTGCATAATTCTTTTTTGAAGACATGAATACACGTTATAGCATAACATTTAAAGAATCTTTGAAAAAATTTTCAACTAAAAATTTTAATAAATAAGTCCGTGACAGCCAATATCCGGAGGCATTGTTGTTTTGCGGTGAACATCATGTGAAAAAAAAAATTGAAATGCGTTTAAAAGGTGACATGTTTCCTGAAGTAGTGACGAAGAGTTTTTCAATTTTTTTGCAGCATTTTGAAGTGAAAAACGCTTTTTGCTATACAATTTCGGGAATTTGTTGTTAAAAAATTGGGAAGAAAATGGAATTAAAAAAAAACTTCGTGGTTACCTGATGATTTTTGTGTGGATATAGTGTCTAAAATTTCAAAAGAATCGGTCAAGAAGATGTTCACGGACTTTGAACATTTATTTGCGAGAAAATCGGTTTAAAGTTTTTTAAAAACTGATTTGTATACTATATACCGTATGAGGCCGGTCGCTGGAAACGCTGTATCTTTTTAAGTTTTGCTCTGTTTTATTTAAAATTTTGACACAACACTCTCAACATGTTGTGCATTCAGGAAGAGAAATGCAAAGAAAGGTTTTAAAACCTACCATACCACCCCTTAAGGAAATGCAAACGCCAATACACCAATGTACACAAAAAAGAAAAAATATTTCGTATTTCATCATACTACATGTATGATGAAAAAAAAGAGAACTACATTTTTTGCAAAGTTATCTATAAATCCAAAAAAGAAAAAATAAAAATGCGCGCGTATTAGTTTTACTTAAAAAAAAATCGCTTTTAATTCTTCCATGATAATTTCAATAAATTATTCAAATTAAAATCTTAAATATACCTTTTTACGTAATTTATGTTTGTCCAAATTTTTTTAAAAGCATATTATGCAAAAATTAATATTATGAGTGAAAAAAATATTATTTTCCCACCTCTCTTCTAAAATTACAATGTAATTTAATTATGCAAAGTTACAATAATTTAAATTTTAAACTTAATATTGCACTATTTTTTCAAAGGCTTTTCAATACAGAGCTATAAACGAAATCATACGTTAGACAACAACAAAATCCACATTGAAGATCTCTTTTTTCTCAAATATTTATCAAAAAAAGCATGCTCTTTGGTAAGCGCTGGCCATCAATGAACTGAGCGAAAGTACTCTTAACAATACAAAACAATTTTGAGATGAAAAACAAAACAGACAAACGAATAAGTTTAGTAAGTGTTGCCAATTTTGACAACTTATTGTAATTTCGACGATTTTGCAATTTTGCCAATTTTGACAACTTATTGTAATTTCGACGATTTTTCAATTTGTTAAAATGATTTGTTAAATTTGTAAAAATGATGATTGAAGATTTAAAATTATCAGTAGTATAAAAATTACGATTTCAAGGGTTACCAATTAATGGGTTGTTTATCGAAAATTGATAGTTTTTGTTCAGTGTAAATGGAAATTACAAAGTATGTATAGATTTAATTCTGTGTCAAGTCGTTTCAAAACGGCATCTCTATTTAAGATTTGAGTTTCAATTACGGCGATACTTTAAATCTATATTATATGTTTCAGCTATAGATACATGTCAATAAAATTATTTAGTTGATTGGTGTGTTAAATTTTTTTCGTTGAAATTTCACTACTAATACATTAGAAATAACCAATGCTGTAATAATATTCGTAATATGAATGATATAAATAAATTTGATTGTTTCCTTTTGTAATATTTTGTTTTATTTTTATTTTCTTGACAATTTCTTGTTTTAAAAATGACGATTTTGGCGATTTAGTTTCCAAAATTGTCGATTTTCAGAAGATTTTATTAGCAGCACTGGTTGGTAACATAGAAGAGAGAAAATTGTGTGTGGGTTTGTATAAAATGAGAAAGATTAAATTTTGTTTGTGTATTTTGCATAGCTTTGTAGGGACTGCTATGTATATTATTTCAGCGTTACACAATCAGTCAGTCAGTCAGTGAGTCAGGGATCAGCGTAAATATATTGTTAAATAAAAAATACAAACCAAAGTTAAAAATTGAGTATTTATGTCAAATGGCCACATCCACTTTCTATGAACAAATCCGAATATAAAGTATGTGTATTATAATCCAGGCGTCTTTAACTGTATACTCTATTTGCTTTTCGATTCTCTTTAATTGATAAATTCGAACGATGTAACGTGGCAGTCCAACATGTAACGTGGCAGTCCGTACATTTTCGCGTTAAACTTTTTATTTCTGCAACTATATTTGAAAATTTAAACGCAATAATTCTTATTGAACGTTTGGCTATCACTTTTCCAGAAATTGTATGTATTCGTCAATAAGAAGAGCAGAAATTTGGGAAAATGTAACTGCACCTCAAATAGCCCTTCCAAAATAATGTAACGTGGCAGTCTACTTTAAGCGCTTATAACTTTTTTACCGTTTACATTATGAAAACACTTTACACAAAATTTGTAGTCCTGGGAGATTTGTTCTATACATAAAAAAATAAGACCCAAAGTTGAATTTAAATGAGATAAATCAAAAAAACTGCGTACGAATGTAACGTGGCAGTCTGCGTTTTTGACCATATATAAAAACAACGATTTTTACACAATCTGTTTACATTAAAATACAAACTTATCTTAAATCATAAACAACAAACTTAAATCTATTGTTCCACCTTCGTCATATAATATTGCACTGAATTTAAAAATATAATTATTGCACTCTAAAATTCAGTGTAAGATTATATTTATGACAAAGATGGAATAATAAATTTAAGTTTGTTGTTTATGATTTAAAGTAAGTTTGTATTTTAAGTTTGTTTGTTATTTTCTGAAATTCAATTGATATTTTCTGAAATTCAATTGATAACACAAGGGAACAATGGTTCTGTTGATTAAGAACTGAATATTGTTTTTAAGGTTATTTGGGACGCTGAATCCAAATCTGCCCTTGGTTTTTTTCTATCAGCTCGACTTTTCGAGATATACCGTTATGTTCAAAATTAAGGCACTTCCGATACATATATTGGAATAACTTGAAAACGGTTCACCATATTAAATTAAAAAAAAATCCGAAACTCGCAAACAATATTCTCTTAAAGCCGTGCTTACTTTGTTTTTAAATTTTCCAAGTAGTTTTAGAGATATCGTTCAAGTTTTGAAAAAAAAATTAAAATTTTTTAAAAAAAAACATTTTTTTTGTTCTTTAAAAATTCCTAAAAAAAATAAAAATGGAACGAAAATCACAGTTTTGGTCTACAAACAGTTAGTTAAATATATTTCGAATAAAATGAGCTTTATTTCATTGCAATCGGTGCACAACTTTTGATTTTGTTCACGATTTACTGAATTGATATAAATCGCGATTTCCATACAAAAATAACATTTTCTAATGTGTAAGTGTTTGTATGTAATAAGTTAGTTTTTTATGATTCTAAGAATTAAAAAAATTAAGTAATAAAAACAGATTATTTCATTTTTATGGTTGCGGTAGCAAACTCATAGCGCCTATAAATTTTATTGTCCCTTTATGACACCTAGTCAGTTCACAGTCAATTAAAGAGAAAAAAGAAAAGTCCACTTGTTTTTATTGATGTGTGGTTTACCGTTGGTAACGGATGATTTTTTAAAGGAATTCCCCTGAACACATGTGTTCATTCATAAGTGACTGTCAATAAAATTGTGGATATAATTTTTTTTGGTACTTCAGTAAAAAACTACTAAGTATTTTTATGGGTTCATTCAACCAATTTTTCTCATTCAACAAGTGTTTACGAAAGCGAAAAGTATAACGACAAAAAATATAAATCATTTTACATTGAACATTTAATCAGTCAACACAAAAAAGTTCAATTTTGTTCCCGTGTGTTATTTATTGAAAATTGTGTTACTTTGATATATACTTCAAAATTGTGCAATGGCTACGTCAAGAAACACCTGTAACGTCAATCCCAACTATTTTTGTAACATATGTGGCGAATACACGTTTATAAAAAATAGAAAAAGTGTGTCAGATTTTATTAAAAAAATTTATTTTGACTACTTCGGATTTACCATGGAAACCCGTGACAAGTACTGGATTCCTAATACTGTATGTAAAAACTGTGTAGAGTATTTAAGGTTATGGGCAAACAAGCAACGGACCCACTTCAAGTGTAAAACACCAATGATCTGGCGGGAACCTTCGAATCATTATGATGATTGTTATTTTTGCGCTGTCAACATAACAGGCATTAATAAAACAAACCGGTCTAAATGGATTTATCCTAACGTGTTGTCTATTACCCAACCAGTCCTGTACTCTAGTGAGGATTCAGAACCACAACCATCTACATCTACACACAATTTCCACGACTTACGACAAAATGTTCCTTCACCAATTTCTGAATTTGGATCAGATGACTTGCATTTAGATATTTCTTCTGAACGCGAGCAATTTAATCAGGAGGAGCTTAGTGATTTAGTGAGAGACCTTGGACTTTCTAAAAAAGCATCTGAAATTCTTGCTTCTCGATTAAAGCAAAAAAATCTGTTAACCCAAGGAACAACAATTTCATACTACCGTAACAGAGAAAAAAACTTACTTCCATTCTTTTCCGAAGACGATGAATTTGTTTATTGTTCAGATGTTCCTGGTTTAGTAACAGCGATGGGATTAGAGGAGTATGATCCAAATGACTGGCGACTATTTATAGATTCTTCTAAACGCAGCCTAAAATGTGTACTTCTGCATAACGGTAATAAATTGGGTTCGTTGCCCATTGCACATTCAACTAAAGCTAAAGAAGAATATTCTACAATTGCCTCAGTTATAAATAAAATAAAGTACAACGAACACCGCTGGCTAATTTGTGTGGATCTAAAAATGGTGAATTTTCTTCTAGGCCAACAAGGTGGCTACACAAAATATCCGTGTTTCATTTGTTTATGGGATAGCAGAGCCAGATCTGAACACTGGAGTAAGAAAGACTGGCCTTCGAGGGAAGCTATGGTTCCAGGAAACCACAATATAGTTAATCAACCACTTGTGCCCAGGGATCGCATAATACTGCCACCTCTCCATATCAAGCTAGGACTTATGAAACAATTTGTCAAAGCTCTCAACAACGACGGTGATTGTTTTAGATATATCAGTAAAAAGTTCAACAATTTGAGTTCGGAGAAACTGAAAGCTGGCATTTTTGATGGCCCTCAAATCAAAAAATTAATCAATGATGAAAATTTTAGTAGTTCCATGACAGATATTGAAAGAAATGCTTGGAATGAATTTGTTTGGATAGTGCGCAATTTCCTGGGAAACAAAAAGGGTGAGCACTATTCGGACCACGTGGATAACATGTTGTCACATTTCAAGCAGCTTGGTTGTAATATGAGCATTAAGGTGCACTACCTACACAGTCATTTGGATTGTTTCCCTGAAAATCTTGGAGACTTCAGTGAAGAACAAGGTGAACGTTTCCATCAAGATATCCGCACTATAGAGGAGCGGTACCAGGGTCACTGGGATAAGCATATGATGGCGGACTATTGCTGGAGCATTAAAACAAATCCCTCTAAACAAGGTTATTTAAGAAAATCTTATAAAAGAAAATTTTTCGATGAGTTGTAATTACATTGTAATATTTGTGTATTAAAATTTTTTATTTTTCTTTAAAATTCTCTTTTTGTGTTAAATTAAAAAGTATAGCTGACCATAAAAATGAAATAATCTTTTTTTATTACTTAATTTTTTTAATTCTTAGAATCATAAAAAACTAACTTATTACATACAAACACTTACACATTAGAAAATGTTATTTTTGTATGGAAATCGCGATTTATATCAATTCAGTAAATCGTGAACAAAATCAAAAGTTGTGCACCGATTGCAATGAAATAAAGCTCATTTTATTCGAAATATATTTAACTAACTGTTTGTAGACCAAAACTGTGATTTTTGTCCCATTTTTATTTTTTAGGAATTTTTAAAGAACAAAAAAAATGTTTTTTTTTAAAAAATTTTAATTTTTTTTTCAAAACTTGAACGATATCTCTAAAACTACTTGGAAAATTTAAAAACAAAGTAAGCACAGCTTTAAGAGAATATTGTTTGCGAGTTTCGGATTTTTTTTTTTAATTTAATATGGTGAACCGTTTTCAAGTTATTCCAATATATGTAGCGGAAGTGCCTTAATTTTGAACATAACGGTATATCTCGAAAAGTCGAGCTGATAGAAAAAAACCAAGTGCAGATTTGAAATCAGCGACCTCAAATTAGTAAAAATTTGCTATAAATTTCAAATCAACACAAAAAAAGTTCAATTTTGTTCCCTTGTGTAATTTCTGAAATAGATTTGAAATTAAAATTCAATTGATGTTTTCTGAAATATAGTCAGGTATTTCTGAAGATCAATTGATGTTTGCTGAAAATCAAGTGATGTTTTCTGAAATACAATTGATACTTTCTGAAATTCAATTGATTTTTTCTGAAATACAATTAATACTTTCTACTATCTGAAATATAACTGGAAAAGGTGTAGATGTTTACACATCTCCTCAGTGATCGGACTCACATTGATTTTGTTTAAACAACTTCCCAGAATATCAATATAAATTTATCATGACATCCTATGACATCCTAAGCGTCTATTAAACTCAACTTATTTTCACTAATGTGCAATTACAAAAAATAATCAGTTTTTAATTACATCACGAGCAATGTTCTTCACAGGATCCATAAAAGACCACTTCCGTCCTATGACAATCCTGTGTTAAATTCATTAGAGTTCATCTAATTTTTCACCATATCCAGATCAAATATTTTGCTTACAATTGTTACAATTAGTGCTACAAGTCTAGATATTAATGCAAATGTAAAACCTAGGTGGAGGAGGAGGAGGAAGAGATTAATGATAACCGAAATTAACACTCTTGCATGTGTTATATAATATTTAATTTCTTTTTATACCCTATACCACTATGTGGTTTGGGTATAATGACTTTGTGCTGCTGTTTGTTACAACCAAAAATATTTGACCTAGACCCATCTTTAATTATACCGATCGAATCAGAATCACTTTCTGAGTTGATTTAACAATGTCCGTCCGTCCGTCCGTCCGTCTGTGTGTCCATGTAAAGCTTGTAATCAAACTGCAGGTCGCAAGTATGAACATATTTTGACGAAATTTGGTACATAAGCTTTTATCGGCCATGGGATGAACGCTATTGAAATTGGTGAGAATCGGTCCATGTTCAGACCTAGCCCCCATACAAATTACCCCTATGAAAGCGACATAAATTGCCATAAGATCCAAATTGTCATATAGATCTTACTCAAATTGGGTTTGTATGCGTTCATTACATCCATCCATGAGTAGTCCAAAAATGATCCCTTTGGCCCTATATAGAGCTGCTTCCCGATCTTCATTCAAATCTATTAAAAAACAAAAATATTGCACTGATTCTTCTCAAATTTTGTTTGTATATGTTTTTGCAAAATACAAGAGACTTTACCAAATATGATCAGGATCGGTCCATTTTTGGACCTAGTCCCCATATGGATATAGCATCCGATATGAACTTTTTCATATCTGCAGCCAAAAAAATTAATCAAAATTCCACTCAAATTTGGTTTTTGCTTATTTTCTATGTCCAGTTAGTTGGGCCTAAGAGATAGGGTTTCTAAACGCATGGTATAGGGTATCATATAGTCGGTCTAGACCGACTATAATTTTCTTACTTGTTTAATTACTGTCTTATTTAAAAATAAAAAATAAAAAAATACAAATTAAGTAGGAAATTCGGTTGAGTTTAACATATTTTATATTTTTGTGATAATAACATTTAGGGAAACTGTGGATACAATTACTAAAAAGTGTCCTACATTGGCTATTTTTCGTCCGTTGTCAAATCGTTGCACACTCAAGTCGAATACATAGAAGTTTGTAATGGACCTTAACATGTACTTATTTTGACAAATTTTTATATGTAGTTATTCGTATGAACCAAATATAAAACTCTGTATGAAATTTATTTAGTATATTTATGTTTGTGACCTGTAGTTTTGTTACTGTGTTATTGTGTGTGTCGTCCATCGAAATTATAAAGACTTTGTCCTAGTCAAGCATATTACGTAGCACAAACATCAACACAAGCTCGTTACTAACGTAATCGTATGGTAATCTCCTCGGTCAATTGATCGAGTTTGCAACAACGACTGAATTGTTGACGTTCTAAACGGGAGGAAACAACTTGCATCTGGTCAGGTCTTTGAATACATGCTGGAACTGCTGATACATCTCGTCTAACTCATAAATCTTATTTTATTCCTACGTAGAACAATGTGATTAATCATACCTGCTCACAACTTGGTAAGCTGATCTCAACGTGATCACTAGTTTCCAGATTACGTTTGTCCTCATATACACTTTCATTTTTTTGATACTTGAAGTTGGAAATATAACTAGGATGAACGACGAATTTTTCGTTCCGAATATTCGTCGTCAGAAATAAAACTCATTTGTGTATATGAAAATACACACAATCAGTGCGTCGAACGAAATACGTAGTGCGTAACGAACTCTGCGATAGGTTTATTTCTATATCTTACACCGACCAACGACGAATAAATTGATGTAGAGTGACCGTATTTTATTTTAGTTTTTCAAATGTTTTAGTAAATAAAGTTATTTTTTGTCTTTAAGAATTATTTTATATTTTATTTATAATTTATAAGTTAAATAAAATCAATTTTTAATTATATAATTTTCTTTTACATAGTTTTTTGTTAACATTTACTCTTTTTCGTTTAGCGCTTCTTTTAATATGGTCACACTATCAGCTGCCACATGTACACAAAAATGACATAAAATTAATTTATTAATGAAAATTTATGTAATTTTCTCAGAATTAAAAAATTAAACGCTGCCGTAGAAAAATTAAGGCTTTTAACATCGTGAACATGATGTTTGCAATTGTAATAACTCGTACAAAGTAAAAAATTCTTTTATTCATATTTTTCCAATATTTATTTATATAAATTAAAAAAAATTTCAAATGACGTTACAGCTGTGTTGTTATGTGAATTTGTCGTAATTGTATTTCATTCGACGTATTTACGCAACGAATTGTTGCCGACAAATTCGTCGAGCTGTGCGAAATTCGTCCCTCATTCCAGTTGTGTTTCCACCTTGAATTTAAGTAGCTAAATCATAAGTTTCTAGCGAAATCAAAGCCTGATAACACTGTCCAACAAATTAAGACTTTTTGAATGGAGCAGAACAGGTATGTTGAGTAGAAAGGGTATGTTGAGTAGATCATTTTTGTAGAACAAACTTATGGTCCAGCATGTCTGAGTATTTTTTTACAGTGGGTCAAAGTTTTCATTTTTTGGTCGAAGGGAGCATTATACTTTATGAAAAAATGCTGTAAGTTAATGTCTGAGAGAATTCTTATGGTCAGAGTTGTATTGTGGAATTGTATGAGGATTATTTTTGTGGAAGATCTTAACCCTCTAACTGGTCTCTTTATGGGTCAATTTGACCCCTTTTTTCGAGAAAATCAAAAAATCTATATATTTTCTGTTTGTTTGTTTGTTTGTTTGTTTGTTTGTTTGACCGCTATACAAATTTTTATTTTTCAACAGATTTTCCTGAAATTTTGTACACACGATCTCCATACCCCAGGAAAGGTTGCCATATACTTCTTACCGGCCACGCCCACTTTTTATGTAAAATTCATTTTCTGTTTTATTCATATTTGTTCACTATACAAATTTTTATTTGTTAACAGATTTCTCTGAAATTCGGTACACACGATCCCTGTACTCCAGATAAGGTCGTCATATACTTTTTATCAACCACGCCTACTTTCACGCCCACTTTTTATATACAATTCATTTTCTGCTTTTTGGTATATTTGTTCGGTATACAAATTTTTATTTTTCAACGCATTTCTCTGAAATTTGGTACACACGATCTTTGTACCTCAGGCCAGGTCACCGGGTGATTCTTGCGGCCCCACCTACTGTTACGCCCACTTTTTGTATGCAATTCGTTTTCTGTTTTTTGGTATATTTGTTTGCTATACAAATTTTTGTTTTTCAACGGAATTCTCTGAAATTTGGTACACACGACCTCTGTACTCCACCTAAGGTCGCCATATGCTTCGTACCGGCCACGCCTACTTTAACACCCACTTTTTGTATACAATTCATTTTGTTTTTTGGTATATTTGTTCGCTATACAAATTTTTATTTTTCAACCGATTTCTCTGAAATTTGGTACACACGATCTCTCTCCTCCAGGTAAAGTCGACATATTCTTCGTACCGGTCACGCCTACTATTACGCCCACTTTTTGTATACAATTCATATTCTGTTTTTTGGCACATTTGTTCGCTACACAATTTTTTTTAACGGATTTCGCTGAAATTTGCTACACACGATCTCTGTACTCCAGAGAGGTCGCCATATGATTCTTGCCGGTCACGCCTACTTCTACGCCTGCTTTTTATACAAAATTAATTTTCTGTTTTTTGTATATTTGTTCACTATAGAAATTTTTATTTTTCAAGGGATGTCTAAAATTTGGTCACACGATCTCTATACTACAGGGAAGGTCACCATATGCTTCTTACAGGCCACGCATACTTTGCGCCAACTTCTATGTATATAAAACTGATTTTTTCCTTTTATTTGTTTCTTTATTTGATTGCTATAAAAACTTTTATTTTTCAATGGCTTTCTTCGAAATTTAGTACATATTCCAGGGAAGATCGCTATATGATTTTTACCGACCACGCCAATTTTCTTATAAAATTCATATTTTGTTGTGTGGTATATTTCTTCCCTATACAAATTTGTACTTCTCAATGAATTTCTCTGAAATTTGGGTTACACGGAAATAACTACACGGTGAACAAATTTCCCAAACTTAAAAAAAGGTACCCAAAAGAAATGAACAAATTCCCCATTTATTTTTAATCGAAAAAAAAAAATGGACTTACTACCCAAATTCATTCTTAAATTTTTACATATTTTTATTTAATGAATTTTGTTAAATATTTATTTTAGTAAACATTTGCATACTACTCTCAATATATGTCCAACAATAAATGCATTTAAAATGAGTATTCTTTTCAAAATAAGTTGGCAACAGCTGCGCGGCAGCACAGGTGTGGTTGCCAAACGCGCGGAAGCGGCGCGCGGCGTGCGACCGCGGACTCGGACGCGACGGGTGCGGACGCGACGCGCTCTCGGAACACAGCTCAGCTAAAATATCGCAATGCTCTAAAAAATAAGTTTTAGGAATTAAAATAAGTTAACGAGAACTAAGCGAAGGCACGGGTAGTAGCTGCGAGGAAGCGGCGCGAGGCGCGCGGACGCGACGCGCTCGCGGAACACAGCTCAGCTAAAATATCGAGCGCGGACTCGGACGCGACGGATGCGCACGCGACGCGCTTTCGGAACACAGCTCAGCTAAAATATCGCAATGCTCTAAAAAATATGTTTTAGGAATTAAAATAAGTTAACGAGAACTAGGCGGAGGCACGGGTAGTAGCTGCGACGAAGCGGCGCGAGGCGCGCGGACGCGACGCGCTCGCAGAACACAGCTCAGCTAAAATATCGCAATGATCTGAAAAATATATTTTGGCGATTAAAATAAGTTGACAGCAACTGCGCGGCAGCACGGGTGTGGCTGCCAAACGTACGGCGCGCGACCGCTGACTCGGACGCGACGGATGCGGACGCGACGCGCTCGCGGAACACAGCCTACCAAAAATATTGCAATGACCTGAAAAATATATTTTGGCGATTAAAATAAGTTTACAACAACTGCGCGGCAGCACGGGTCTGGCTGCCAAACGCGCGGAAGCGGACGCGACTCGCTCGCGGAACAAAGCTTAGTGAAATGTCGTATGATAAATTTTATCTACGTATGTGAAATAATTAGCTGTTGATCAAAATAGGCCACACATATACTGTAAGCAGTTGCTTAAAGAAACCTTGCGACACAATATTAAACGTCGCATTAGTCTTTCATTTCTGAAACTTGAATTTGACGTCTCTGCTCAATGATGATCGCTTATTGAATGAATTAATTCAATTTTTAAAAGTTTTGATTCCTTTAATTTGCGGGCCATTCCGTTATATTTGATGTTTATAAATGAACTGAAAAAAAAACTTAAAGCGGTTTCGCACCTTATTTTTGAAGCATTTTTGCTGCAGCATCTTATAAAAAACTTCTAAATTAAAAAACCATACAAATTTTTGGGGAGAAAGTTCATTTTATTGGGGAATTTGTTAATTGGGGACTAAGTACTCAGCGCCTGGTAAGCATAGTGAACCATTTTTCAAGTCAAAGGCCTTTTCATCCCGGGCAAGACCGGGTAAAAACAGCTAGTATCCTTTAAAAAAGGACATTTAAGGATTAAAATATTCTACGAAAATGTTTGCCGAAAAATTTCAGTGGGGGTCACCAAAGACACCATTGTTGTAAATAAAGCTCTTTACGATTAATTGGCAAAATTACACGCCAACTTCTATAAAAAAATTATAATTTTGTTTTAATACTGGTTTATTATAGTATGTACATATTTATTTTTTTGCTTCAAATTTTCGAGTAAAAGGGAATTGGGAAATAGCAGTAGTATGACAATGGATTAAAGATTGAACTTAATACGCTTTCCTTTATTTAGCTTGACGTGAATGTTCCGATGGGTCCAGATCGGCGTGTCTTTTTCTTGGAAATATAACTATTACATCGGCTTTTATCAAATTCCTGTTTTTCAATCTGGAACATAATATTTCAGCTTTCTCTTTTGTTAGTCCTAAATCTCTTACAAGATCTTCAAAATAAGCTTGGTCTACCAAATTAGGACATATGTTTAAACCATCAAGAGGCAAGTAACTTATATCTGATATGTTTTCAACCGCCGCTGTTATTTCTGTATTGGCGACTGTCATATTGGCCGAAAATGTATGTGTAGGCGGCTCAGGCACCGGAACACCTTCACAGCGCACTTCTGGTAAAATGACATTATTTGTTGCTTCGTATGTCATTGTCGCGTAGTGCCTTTGGCTTCTACCAAATTTGTAATTTACGCAGAAATAGCATGTATCTGATTTGTGATCTTCAGGTTCAATCCATGTAATAGGCGCAGAAAATGGCAGCGCCTTAGTACCGCCTTTATACCAGGTCAAAAGACCACTTTCGCAAGTAGTACATACGGTTTTTGGTATCCAAGCTTCAGATAAAAATCGTATTCTAAAGAAAAGAAAACATGGTTCTTCAATTGTAGGCAATATCATTCTTCTGCTTTGATGGTGCGTAAAATGTCCACAAATAAAACAAAACCAATCTCTTAATTTGCAAACAGAATCCGACATGCTTATTTAAGCTTTAATTTTTCTTTTTTTATATTAATTTTAGTAAAAATCACACCCGATATGTACTGCTTAGTAGCTCAATTATGCTTGAATTTTTTCTTTTATTTTTTATTATTAATTTTAATAAATATCACACCCTATTTGTAAGTCACAGCTGACTAGACGCGAGAACTCAGTGTTTGGCCCGGCCGAACTTAACGCCGTTTTTACCTGTTTTGTATATGTTGGTGTATAATTTTACTAATTAAGCATAAAGAGCTTTATTTACAACAATGGTGTCTTTGGTGACCCCCACTGAAATTTTTCGGCAAACATTTTCGTAGAATATTTTAATACGTAAATATCCTTTTTTAAAGGATATTTTTTGATTTTCTCGAAAAAAGGGTCAAATTGACCCATAAAGAGACCAGTTAGAGGGTTAAGATCTTCCACAAAAATAATCCTCATACAATTCCACAATACAACTCTGACCATAAGAATTCTCTCAGACATTAACTTACAGCATTTTTTTCATAAAGTATAATGCTCCCTTCGACCAAAAAATGAAAACTTTGACCCACTGTAAAAAAATACTCAGACGTGCTGGACCATAAGTTTGTTCTACAAAAATGATCTACTCAACATACCCTTTCAGAATTATAGGGTCGCTATTCTGTTCCAAAAATGTTGTTGGACAGTGTAATTACCAATGTAAGTGTTGATTAGTTTAAATGAGGAAATCCAGAACTAGCACTTTTCGATGTACTGTACATTTCTATCTTTGATGCAGGAAATGATAGTGTGTGGAGTGGCAGATTGGTTATCTAAACTTAAACCATAACGCAAAGAAAAAACTCATGCCATGTGGACTACATAACACCTTCTGGTTCCATAATAAGGTCTATTTCTTAAACATCTTTCGACGGTCCATTTTTATACCCTATACCACTATGTGGTTTGGGTATAATGACTTTGTGCTGCTGTTTGTAACTACCAAAAATATTTGACCTACAGATCGACTCAGAATCACTTTCTGAGTCGATTTAGCGATGTCCATCCGTCCGTCCGTCCATCTGTCCGTCCGTCGTGTAAACCTTGTAATCAAACTTTGGTATATAAGCTTTTGTCGGCCATAGGATGAACGCCATTGAAATTGGTGAAATTCGGTCCATGTTCAGACCTAGTCCCCATACAAATGACCCTATGAAATCGACATAAATTGCTATAAGATACAAATTATCATATAGATCTCAGTCAAATTGGGTTCGTATGTGTTTATTATATCCATTTATCAGTAGTGCAAAAATAATCCCTATAGGACAATTTTTAGTCGTAGGCCCCATAGAGAGTTGCTTCTTCACTTAAATCTATCAAAAAACAAAAATATTGCACAGATTTTTCTCAAATTTGGTTTTTATATATTTTTTTAAAATATAAGTGACTTTACCAAATATGGTCAGGATCGGTCCATTTTACGACCTAGTCCCCACATAAATATAGCACCCGATATGAACTTTTTCATATCTGCTGCCAAAAAAATTAATAACAATGCCGCTCAAATTTGCTTTATGCTTATTTTCTATATCAAATTAGTTGGAGCGAAGAGATAGGGTCTCTAAACCATAGGTTATCGTATGGTCGGTGCAGACCGACTATAATTTTCTTACTTGTTATCTATGCTATTTTTCTTTCTTTTCACTATCATATTTTTTGTTTGACAGTTTTTTTTTTTCTTATTGCATGCAAACCAAAGAAAACACAAATCTGTGAATTGGATGGTAGCTGTAGCTTTGGTGACGTTTCGTTGTAATTAGTCGTAATACACTCAAACCTGCTTTGTGCGGTCTCTCTTTCTGCGATTTTTAATGTGTACTATTTGAAAATTTTCAAATTACATAGGTATACCGCACAAAAACCGCACAAAACGAATCGCGCATGAAGTATATTCAAGTCCGATAGAAAACAATCAGTGGTTAGTCCTAAAAAAAAAAGCACCCATAGATTGTTATAACAGAATTTTTTATTGCAACCACCAATTTTTAGCTTTGAAATATATTGTACTGGATTTAATTCAGTTGCCTCCACTGAACTTGTTTAGTAAAATTGTATAAAGATTTTCATTGGCAGAAGGAACTTATAAAGAACACCTATTGTAGTACAAAATATATTACAAGTATGATAAAATTTCTCGATAAATAAATAATTTTTATAGTGGTGCAGGGAAAGGGAACTGTGATTATGATGGGGAGCTTCTTTATAAATCAAACACCTCTTATTGTGTTCAGTACATGCTTATAAATTAAACATGTGAAGATTCTAGATTGAATTTTGAGTGACTTTCTAAAGTCACTCTATAGTATAGTATATAGAGTGTATACTTTACAAATACTCTCTTATATATCTAATATGCACCATTGCATTTGGCGATCATGAATTTTGGGGCGGTATTCATTTCTCCCTATTTTATCTTTAAATTATTCATGAAGTACAATTTCAAATATATGTGCAGAATTGTATTAGCTAAATTTCGAACCGATACAATACACCAAGTATGTGCATTCTTTACAGTTTCCATGTGAAATCAAATATTGTTGCTCTACATATCGATCAATCAACTCTACTTGACTTCAAAGCTAGAACATTAAACCGCTCAGCCAAGCAAACACACTGAGCCGTTTACACAAAATATGATTGACCTACCCTAATATTCATTCGATACTCATTTTTTTATTTTAAATGGGTCGCCATATATGTATATGTAGGTTTGTTTCTATTAATAGTTTTTAGTTACATGCACTGCATAGTGTGCTTTATTTACTACACATATGTATACTACATGGTAATCTATTTCCAACAATTTCTTTCTCTGCGTGAACTGCTACATCTTTTGTTAGTGCCACTGTGTTATAACCCTTTTTATACCCTCCACACCACTGTGAGTTGGGTATATATCGTTTTGTCAATTCGTATGTAACTTGTCGAAATAAATTCCAGAGACCCCAACAACTATATATATTCTTGATACTTATAAAATGACAAGTCGATCTGGTGATATCCGTCTGTCTGTGCGTTGAAAATATTCTCTTGCCAGTAATAGGTTGAATGGGTCACAGTACTAAGGCTTAAAGTGTGCGTAATAATCTGAAGCAGGTAGGTGTTGAATTTGGAGCCTCTAGGCCAAATAGCGGAGGATAAAATTTCATATGAAAAACTAAAAATAGTAAAAATGTTTATACATAACAGATTTATGCTACCAACTCATATTATGCAAATAATTAAGCTTCGAAACAGATCTAGAAAGGATTGAAATAGATATCGAAACCCGGTAGATCACTACCATTTCAAATCTTTAAACAAACTCATCAGTGAAAACATAAGTATTCATAAAAACTATTCATGGAATAAAATGGTATCAAAACTATGTAAAGGATTAACTACTTTTTGGAAGGTCTCAAAGATTTTGAAGAAAAAGTAGAATATAATTCCTACTTTAAAACATAACAACAGCAATTTTAGCAGTCAGCACAAGAAATGTCAAATATTGGCTGAGACTTTTAATACAAATCATTCCTTTTCTCAAAACCTTAGCGACTTTAAAACTAGTATTGTTGTCGAAGTAGAAGAAAGCATCTCAAGTTTACATATTATATATAAAGGGTCCGCCATCTAACGTTTTTTTTTTTCAACTAGTGCTTATTTCGTGAATAGTAACGCTTAGCTCATGTCTGATTTGACAGATAATTAGTTTTATCCTTCCGCTGAACGAATATGGTTGTGTTTACGCTTGAACAACGCTGGGAAATATTGCGACATTACTTTGAAAATCATGATAATGTTACAGAATGTGTGCGAAAATTGCGTACGGATTTTGGAAGAAGAGAAGCACCGTCAGCTCGGTATGTTCGTTATCTTGTTAAAAAAGTGAAAGAAACTGGCATCCTCATCGATAAACCAAAGCGTGAAAATCCAAAAACAGTGCGTACACCCGAGAATATTGCTGCTGTGGCAGAAAGTGTGCGTGAAGCGCCATCAACATCAATTCACCGTCGTTCTCAAGAACTGAACATTTCGGAGGAATCATTGAGACGAATTTTGCAGAAAGACCTTGGTATGATGCCATACAAAGTCCAATTGGTTCAGGAGTTGAAGCCAACTGACCATCCAATGCGTTTTCGCTTCCCTAAGTGGGCCTGCGATCGACTTACAGAAGATGCCGATTTTGCCAAGAAAATCATCTTTTCAGATGAAGCTCATTTTGATCTTGGCGGGTAAGTAAACAAGCAAAATTGTCGCATTTGGGGCACAGAAAACCCGCACGCATACATTGAAAAGCCGATACCCCCAAAACGAGTCACTGTTTGGTGCGGATTTTGGTCCAGAGGCATAATTGGGCCATTTTTCTTCGAAAATGAGCAATGGCCATGTTGAACGAATTTTTGTTCACAAAAATTGAAGAGGAGGATATTGGCAACATTTGGTTTCAACAGGACGGCGCTACGTGCCACCTAGCCGAAGCTACACTCGATGTTTTGCGCCCTGTTTTTGAAGATCGCATTATCAGCCGCAGAGCTGATGTCGTTTGGCCACCTCGGAGCTGCGATTTGACACCGTTGGACTATTATTTGTGAGGTGCCCTCAAAGATAAGTGTTACGCCAACAAGCCAGAGACAATTGACGCTTTAAAGGACAATATTGGTGAAGCCATTGGTGAAATACAGCTGCACACAATCGATAATGTGCTTAAAAATTGGACCGATCGTGTAGGCTACTGCATGGCCAGCCGAGGCAGCCATTTGAATGAAATTATTTTCCATTATTAACCGGAAGGATTGTACTTTCAGTAGTTTTTTTTTATAGCGTCTTCAAAAAAAAAAAGTTATTTGGCGGACCCTTTATATATATATATATATATATTAATAGGCTAGGCGATTTCTTGTGACCGATGTTTTGTTCTACCGTTTTATCCCAATTTTGACAAGCGTATATTATTTTGAAAGATATTTCGTTTTAGCCGATTTGCAGATTTACAGATTTTTAAATTTTTCCCTTTATTTTGAGTAAATTGAATTTAAATTTGCTAAAATTATACAACGCTATGCGTGTGTTTATTAAATATGTTAATGTGTTTGTAACAAAAATGAGTTTGTTTTTTTGTGTTGATTTGTGAATTGGCTATAATTGATTAGCATACCTTTAGGGTCTTTCTTTAATGAAAAAATAAAATTTCCTAGAATTTGCACTCGAATTTCGAGGGCTGGAATATGCTAGTATATATTAATACGTGAAGTTAAATTTTTAATTCCATTTTTAAGCAGTATGCGGATACGGGGTGTGTGAAAATTGGCATAGTTATAGTTCATATGGAGGAGAAGCTGAGAATGATAAAATTTATGTTTAATCTGTCTTAAAAATATATTAATTAAATAAAATAAAATATTTATAATAATTCGTTAACCCTGTTAATACGAATGATTTAAATTATATATCAGATGATCTGTGTTGAATTGTGAATTGCTAAAATTGATTAACATACCTTTAGGCTCAATTAAATATTCATACATTTTGTTATAAATCTGTGGTCATTCTTTTGAGAAAAAGATCATGCTTTTGAGAAAAATAACTTTTTATATAAATGTAATGACGCTTCATTACGACTTAGGTCAGAATATTTTCATTAATAACTGTTTAATAAATAGTGTTAGATAAATGAGGATTTAACGTAAATATAAAGCGTTTTTAGTAGAACATAATAGCAAAGATAACCATGCTTTCGAGAAAAATTACTTTTTATATAAATGTAATGGGGCTTCATTACGACCTAGGTCAGAGTGTTTTCATTAATAATTTTTTATTAAACAGTAAGGATATCACGTAAATATAAAGCGTTTTTAGTAGAATATGATAGCACACATAACTCAAATCGTTCTTAAGTCGACTTAGGTGGCTATCGCTTGTGACCACATTGGAAGACAAAAATTTAATGAAAAAATAATATTTCCTAGAATTTGCACTCGAATTTCGAGCGCTGGGCTATACTAGTGTATATAAATACACAAAATTTCATACCAGTTACCCCAAATCAAATCAAAAACGTGATTAAAACAAGTAAGAAAATTATAGTCGGTCTAGACCGACTATACGATACCCTATACCATGCGTTTAGAAACCCTATTTCTTAGGCCCAACTAACTGGACATAGAAAATAAGCAAAAACCAAATTTGAGTGGGATTTTTATTAATTTTTTTGGCTGCAGATATAAAAAAGTTCATATCGGATGCTATATCTATAAAGGGGCTAGGTCCAAATATGGACCGATCCTGATCATGTTTGGTAAAGTCTCTTGTATTTTGCAAAAATATGTACAAACAAAATTTGAGAAGAATCAGTGCAATATTTTTGTTTTTTAATAGATTTAACTGAAGATCGGGAAGCAGCTCTATATGGGGTCAAACGGATCATTTTTGGACTACTCATTAGTGGATGTAATGAATGCATACAAACCCAATTTGAGTAAGATCTATATGACAATTTGGATCTTATGGCAATTTATGTCGATTTCATATGGGTAATTTGTATGGGGGCTAGGTCTGAACATGGACCAATTCTCACCAATTTCAATAGCGTTCATCCCATGGCCGATAGATGCTTATATACCAAATTTCATCAAAATATATTCATTTGCGACCTGCAGTTTGATTACAAGCTTTACATGGACACACAGACGGATGGACGGACGGACGGACGGACGGACATTGTTAAATCAACTCAGAAAGTGATTCTGATTCGATCGGTATAATTAAAGATGGGTCTAGGTCAAATATTTTTGGTTGTTACAAACAGCAGCACAAAGTCATTATACCCAAACCACATAGTGGTATAGGGTATAAAAATGAAGACCAAAAAGTCCTCTGGCTAAGCTAAGCTAAACAATATGTGCCTTAAGGCACTTCCTAAGAAAGGTGTCCTATATCTTAACTGGAATAATTTATGTATGTTTCAAATTTTACTATTTTCCCATCTAGTTGAAAAAATCAAAAATCATTCACCATCGTCCAATTAGTCTATTATCTTCAATGAGTAAAGTGCAAGAAAAAGTTATAAAAGGAAAATTGGGAGAATTTATTGATGCCAAAAATATTTTACCATCTCAACAATTCGGATTTCGTAAAAAACAGAACACAGTTCAACCCTTGATAAGGATTTTTGATTTTTGTTAAATTATATTTTCAAATTGGTAAATTTGGAATGGTACTTTTAGGCAACAAGGTAGCATTTGGCTACATTTAGTATAACGGTCTTATCCACAAAATGCTGAAATTAAATTTTCTTATCAATCTGATTAAAATTTTGCACAGTTTTCTTTCAAAACGATCTTTTTGTGTCCATCTTGGTTCAATTTTTTCCAGAGACGTTAATATTACAGCTGGCTGTCCTCAAGATTCCTGCCTCTCACCTATTCTTTACAATATTTACACGGCTGATTTTCCATCCCCATAAGGGTGTACAACCTCTATTTTTGCTGACGATACAGCAATACTCAGCACTGGATTGGTTTACAGTCAGCAATAGTTAATGTAACAAACTATTTTTCAAAATGGCAAATCTATAGTATTAATAGGCTAGGCGATTTCTTTTGACCGATGTTTTGTTCTATCGTTTTATCTCGACTTTGGCCAAACGTATATTATTTGAAAGTTATTCCTTTTTAGCCGTTTTGTAGATTTACAGATTTTTAAATTTTTTTCTTTATTTTGAGTAAATTGCATTTAAAGGTGCTACCAACACATACATAAAATTATACATATGCTATGTGTGTTTTATTAAATTTGGTAATGTGTTGTTAATGAGTTTGTTATCTTCATTCACAATAATAATAAACCACAAAAGTGTTCGTTTGTGAATTGGCTAAGTTAAAAAATAAAGCTGCCGAGAAATTGCACTCGAATTTCGAGCGCTGGAATCTGCTAGTATTAGTAACTACTCAAAAAATCCAAGCAATATATTTCACTCGGAAACGTAAACCATGCTTCGTTCTTTCATCAAGCTTACAATTCAACAACGTTATATTGGACCCAAAAACAAATTTTAGAGATCTCGTCCCTTATACAATAAACAAAACAAGTAAGGAAATTATAGTCGGTCTACACCGACAAATAGGGATCATTTTTGGACTACTGATTAAAGGATGTAATATATACATACAAACCCAATTTGACTAAGATTTGTATGATAATTTGGATCTTATGGCAATATATGTTGATTTCATAGGGGTCATTTGTATGGGGGCTAGGTCTGAACATGGACCGATTCTCACCAATTTTGATAATGTTCATTCCATGGCCGATAAAAGATCAAAATACGTTCATATTTGCGACCTGCAGTTTGATTACAAGCTTTACATGGACACACAGACGGACGGACGGACGGATGGACGGACGGACGGACGGACAGACATCGTTAAATCGAATCAGATAGTGATTCTGATTCGATCGGTATAATTAAAGATGGGTGTAGGTCAAATATTTTTGGTTGTTACAAACAGCAGCACAAACCACATAGTGGTATAGGGTATAATTAATATTTATATCAATTATTAATAAATAGAAACTCAATCCACTCATTGGAAAATAAGCTTTTAATTTTTAAAGTAATATTTCAATTTATCATGTTCTATGGAGCTCAAGTGTGGCCTAAAGCAGCCAAATGTCATCATAGGAAACTAAAAATTTAACAAAACAAATTACTGAGACTTACCTTGAAACTACCTTGGCATTTTCCTACAAGAAGGCCACCAAATATCTAACATAGAAATGATTGAACATAAACTAAATCGAATTGTAGAAAACTTTAATTCCAGATACTTGAATTCGGATTTTAATTACATATCTGATCTTGCCTCTCATAATTTTTAAATTTTGGATTTTATAAATTTTTTTTTTTGCCTTATTAAGATTTTCTGTTAAATTTTTCTTATATTTACATATATATTATTTAATCTTGTCAATCTACTGATTTACAGATGTATTATTTATAAATATTATTGAATAAATAAAAATGAAATGAAAAACTGAACAGAAAATATTCAAGAAGGTATAACACTGGTTACTGACTATCCGAATAACAGCAAAACGATTACTTGTCACTTGTACTATTGTTTTTTTTTTTGGAATATTGACTTATATTTTTTATTAATTTTGTAATGTCAGGCAAATCCAGAATAGACTTCTGTAACATACGTGGACTGCGGACGAATTTTTTCTCTGTATATGCCCATACTCGCTTCCATCGGCCGGATGTTTTCGCCTTATGTGAGACCCTGGTAAGTGAGGATGCTGATCCACAGGATTTTCACATACCTGGTTATCACCTTCTATCCGTTTTTACTTTTCATAGGGGTCTTGCAATGTACATTCGCGACAATGTTGTGTACCAGTTCCAGCAACATCTGAACTTTAATGATGCAGAATTTAACTCACTTTGGGCTAAGTTCAAAATCAGGTCACACATTTTGCATTTCGGGTTTCTATACAGAAGCCCAAACAAAGAAAGGGAGCATAACTATAATGGCTTCGATGCCCTTTCTGAATCTATAACTAAATATTGAAGGGCAAAGCCAAAATATTCTCGACCTTTTTCTAACTTCACACCCTGAAAAGTATGAAGTGAATATTCTTGCACCTCTCGGTAATTCGGATCACTGCACCATTTCCGCATCTTTTTCGTACTCTGTACTTCATAGTATTTCAACACCAGCTACGAAACGCTCAGTTGCATTCAAGCATTTTAACTGAAAATTTGTTGACGCTGCAGCGATAATGGTGGAAAAAATAATAGTGCTTGGTATGGGATTATTCATTCCATCAAAATACATTTCGGCTAAACCTATTCATAAATCTTGGTTTAACCAGATTTGCAGAGATGCAGTCAGATCCAGAGAGGAAGCATTCAGACCTTGGCGTGAAAATAAAAATTCCTTCACTGAACTGCTACGCAAACAGGCGAGAAACGAATGTGCTAAAGTACTAAGGCGTGAAAAGTTTCTTCAGGATCAGCGTCTTTGTGCTCCTCGGCGCAGCAAGAGCTTTTGGTCATTTGTTAAAAAAGTAAAGAATAATGCTAGTTCTGCAATACCAACTTTTATAATGAATGACCAAATATTCACTGACCCGGTTGATAAGGCTAACCTTATAGCTGAACTTCTTGCAAAAAATTCATTTTTGCCGGATAGCGATCAACCACTGCCTGAACTCGAAAGTGTATCTTGTACTATGCCTAAAATATTCTTCCGAGCACGTGCAGTTAAAATGATCAATTTCCATCTTGGGAACTACCTAGAGGCCAATGCACTTCTTAATGATCGACAGTATGGCTTCCGTAGAAATCGTTCCATGGGAGACCTGTTAGCTCTATTTTCTGAGCGCTGGAGTCGATCCATTCGCAATTTTGGCGAAAGTTAAGTGGTTGCTCTGGATATTTAGAAGGCATTCGATCGTGTGTGGCACTGTGCATTGATATCAAAGCTTATTGCATTTGGGGTCGGTAATGACTTCTCTCGATTTATATCGAGTTTTCTCAGAGATCGAACAATACGTGTTGTTATTAATGGGGTCTCATCTAATGAGTTTCAGCTTAATTCAGGGGAACCCCAAGGTTCCGTTCTTTCTCCTTCTCTTTTCCTTATCCCTCTGAACGACCTTCTTGGTCAAACTTTTAACTCTATATACTCTTTCGCAGATGACAGCAGCATTTGTCATTCATTTTCCTTTAATTGTAGGCCAAGCCTCTTGGAGGTTGGGGGCAGAAGGCAGACAATGAATGATACACTCATTCAAAGCCTGTTAACAATCTTCGAGTGGGGTAAAGCGAATAGAGTTGATTTTAATGCGCTGAAGACTCAATGTTGTATGTTGACCCATAGGGCCATGGATTCAACAATGTGATCTGTATATATGGGTGGTATAGGTATTGAGGAGTCGGATACTCTTGATGTTCTAGGCATGAGAATTCAATGTGATGTTCGTTGTACCGAGCATGTTTTACAACTGTCGAAAGAAGCATTCAAGTGTCTTGGTTTTCTAAAACGGTGCAAAAATTACTTCACTCCCTTTGACCTCCTTAAAATCTATACCACTTATATCCGACCGAAAATGGAATACAACTACTGGACCGTGTGCAAAGGAGGGCGTTGATGCTCATCAATGACAGTAGGGTATCCAATTTTATTGACTCATTGGAACATCGTCGGAATGTGGCTTGTGTATCACTGTTCTATAGATACTACCATGGTAAATGTTCTTCTGAGATTAGCGAACTTATTCCAAGTGCCCGAGTTTCGGTTCGCTCTACCCGCTTCTCTAGTAGATCACATCCATTTTTAGTCTATTGTCCAGTTGACCGCACAACGCATTACAGAGAGAATTCGTTTATCAGTCGAACTAGCTGTATGTGGAATAAACTCCCCTTAAAGGTCTTTCCTGACAGTTATAATTTAATAAAATTTAAGTCAAATATCCACAAACACTACTCCCTCTTTCCTCCTTCCCATAACCTATTTTCCTGAGATCAACACAATGCACTGCATCTGTAGGGGGCATCCCCTGAGTGTTGGTTAATAAATAAATAAAAAACAAGTAAGAAAATTATAGTCGGTCTAGACCGACTATACGATACCCTATACCATGCGTTTAGAAACCCTATCTCTTAGGCCCAACTAACTGGACATTGAAAATAAGCATAAACCAAATTTGAGTGGGATTTTTATTAATTTTTTTGGCTGCAGATATGAAAAAGTTCATATCGGATGCTATATCTATAAAGGGACTAGGTCCAAAAATGGACCGATCCTGATCATGTTTGGTAAAGTCTCTTGTATTTTGCAAAAATATGTACAAACAAAATTTGAGAAGAATCAGTGCAATATTTTTGTTTTTTAATAGATTTAAGTGAAGATCGGGAAGCAGCTCTATATGGGGTCAAAGGGATCATTTTTGGACTAGTCATTAGTGGATGTAATGAACGCATACAAACCCAATTTGAGTAAGATCTATATGACAATTTGGATCTTATGGCAATTTATGTCGATTTCATATGGGTAATTTGTATGGGGGCTAGGTCTGAACATGGACCGATTCTCACCAATTTCAATAGCGTTCATCCCATGGCCGATAAAAGCTTATATACCAAATTTCATCAAAATATATTCATATTTGCGACCTGCAGTTTGATTACAAGCTTTACATGGACACACAGACGGACGGACGGACGGACGGACATTGTTAAATCAACTCAGAAAGTGATTCTGATTCGATCGGTATAATTAAAGATGGATCTAGGTCAAATATTTTTGGTTGTTACAAACAGCAGCACAAAGTCATTATACCCAAACCACATAGTGGTATAGGGTATAAATAGATATGTTTGTATCAGCGATGCATACACATTTTTGTTTGGTTGTTGTGTAAAAACAAGCTAAACAAAAATGTGTATGTATCGCTTATTAACAAACAAAGAAAAATGTAATTGTATGTGTTTATATCTATGCTCATTGCATTTAATAATTACTTTCAATTAAAAAAGCACCTAAACACCTACAGTCTTGGTTACTTCTTTTATTAATTTTAAACATATTTGTTAGCCTGTTTTTATTTTAGTGACAATATTGATGTGTAAACATCTATCCGCGCGGGGGGATAGATTTCCAATATATTTCACAATACAATACAAACATGTGAGCTTACATGTTACGCTGTGAGCCTTGTCTTACGGCTCACATCGGTGTGACTTATGATTGTATTGGTGACAAAATTATTATATAAAATAGTTTCAGCTGATTCAACAACCCTTTACTGTAAAATGTTAAGAATTTCACAATAAAAACGTATAACATATACATAATTCAACAACCCCACAAATTTGCTATAAGTGATAGATAGATGACGCTTTCTGTTTGATTTTAAAAAAGTAACATAAAAAATCTTTAATTACTAGATGTTTACACATCTCCCCTGTGATCGGACTCACATGATTTTTTTTTTTTAAACATGGGTGGAGCGTATTAAAGATTCGGCACAGCCGAATTTAACACTTTTGCTTGTTTTCACTTGAACCCAATTTTACCCGCTGTGTGCGGGAACAATATAAAAAAATAATATTTATTTTGTACCCAACAAATTCTAATTGACAAGCCAATGACCCACAAAAAAATTAAGATACAAATCAAATAGACAAAAGCTAAGAACTTGTTTCAGTTTATCCCATTTTTTTTCAACAACATTATCTAAATAAAATATGTTTTAACTTTCCTTCTGTTCGCCACCAACCTAAAGGTCAACAAGAAGTTTAAAACATCAGTAAGACTTAGAACATTAAACAATAAAGACTGATATTTTGTAGACGATAAGAAGCGGCTAACAAGTTTATTAGCTTCGAAAATAAGAAGAAGAAAAAATAAAACCATGAAGTGGAATTGGTTAACAAACCTGCTTTTAATAATATGTGATCTATTGATAATTAAGGGAGAATATTATTCTTCCATACATAAAATGTCTATGATAATGGATTTCGAATTGAAAATCTTAAATAATATGCAAACGTTTATAACAAAAAATGAAAATAAATTAACATATTTAAAAGAGTAAGTAGAAGAGAAACATAAAAAGCTTTTTAAATACTTAAATTAATACATAATCATAACTCTCTTTAGACGATTAGCTGAATATGAAAGAGAACGTGACGAGGCATTGTCAGCAGGACCGGTATATTTTCAAAATCCCTTTAATAAATATTTATTAACAAAAAGACTAACCAGCGATTGGGAGAGAATTGAAAATATTTTACAATATAAAGAAGCCGAAAGTAAGTTCATCATATTAATCTCTCAATTCATAATCAAAATAATTTTTCATTTTTTTTTCTTAGAATCCCTAAAGAAAATCGAAAATCATACTTTAGAAGACAGTGAATTAGATGGAGCCATTGATGGTCTGTTACGACTACAACATGTCTATCGTTTAAAAACAAGCGATATTGCCCAGGGTATTTTACAAGGTGTTCAATATGAGTAAGCTAAAAAAATATGAATTTGTTTTTTTATATATAATAATATGATCAAAATTTTCTCTCATCTCTCATTTTGTGGCTAGTTCCCATTTTGATGCCCGCCATTGTTTTGATATTGGTCAACGAGCTGTTTTAACAAATTTCATTCAATTAGCTTATGCCTGGTTCAATGAAGCTGTGTTGCGATTTACGGCCGATAATCTAGCAGATAGTAAGAATGAATTATCTTTCGACAAACTAGAGAAATTGGATATTCAATTGGCTTTAGCCAATATCAAATACAGATTAGGCGATATTCACGGTGCAAATCAAACATATGTGGAAATGATTAATTTACATTCAGATAATGAGAAAATTGCAAAACTTTATTCGGAATTTTTACAAGACTCAGCTGATAGAACTAACTTTGTGGTGGATTACAGTGTAGAACATGATGTAAGTTTAATGATTTTTAGATTAACATTTTTACTATATACATATGTAGGAAAATCACAAAAACTAAGTTTAAGCCAACGATTACAGATATATGTACATTTCTTTATTAAATTAAAAAAAAAATCTCATTCCATTCACTTTTTGAAATTTTAATTTGTTTAACAAATCTCTCTTTTTGTTATTTTTATCGTAAATGAAATTTGTCAATTAAATTAAAATTGCCAATAATGACAACAATAGTCCCTCTTGCACAATTTTTTCCTGTTATTTAAGAAAATTGCAAATTAAATAAAAATACATTGGTGGCGCTATTTTGATTTGAACCAGCAAACAGAGAAGTTGTAGGCAAAAACTCTAACCTATCCGAACATTATCTAGGCTAAATTTATGTATGCAAACAATGCTAGCAACAATATTTTTTATTGACAACAATGGTGCTACTTAACTCAAAACACTTATAGCATGTTCTGAATTACGATTGCGAACCTTGGTGTTCAGACAAGTGTTCTTGTTTCATTTTGACGTTTATATATTTGTGCAAATATTTGATGACATCCTTTTACACTATACGTTTCACTAATTTTTCTTTTCATTTTTATTTGAATATATATGTGTAGATATATACCTTTTATTTGTTAAATGTTTCTATGTATTTTATTGTACACACTAATTTTTTGTTTTTTCTTTGTTTATATATTTTTGACAGCTAGTTCAGATAAACTAGCGATAACTTTTTATCAAAATTGGAGATGACAGTACATTTTTCGTGGTTCATAACTAGATTCAAAATGAACCAAATTGGTTCGCTCTCAAAACTTTGTATGACGAATCATGTTGGTTCAGTCATGATGGGGAGTGAACATCGAATCTTGCTGTCTGTCTGAATATAGCATCAGTCAATCGAAACAATTTTCAGTTTGTGCATCCTCTGATAAGCATGATCCCTGGGTGATCTTAAAAGAAAATCTAGCAGATTCCGACAACTTTAGTAAACATTTCATTTTAAAATATTTATTATTAATATTTAATATTGTAGCTTATATAGAGCTTAGTATGAAAGTTATATGTATGTATGAATGTATGATCCTAGGATAGAGATTACCGATTATTTAAATTGTTTTAGAAATCATGGGACCGTAAAAGGTATAACTTTTATCAGAAAAGCCACAAAATAAAAGTTGTTGTTTTGATTTTTATTTTTCGAACAAAAATAACGATAACGTATGTTTGATAGTGTTGCATCTTCTGAAATTATTACGAGGTAAAAGTTGTGTAGTATAAAACGTATTCTTAACCACACTGCTCGTAGGCCTGACTTTAGGTGAGTGTGTTAAAGCGTATGACCAAAAAGTGCAAGTACGAGTGTATGTGAGAAAGACAAAAGTTCAAAAATCATGGCCGCCCTAGGTAGAAAAATTTCATATGAAAGAATCTAACAATTATAATATAACAATTATTAAAATGCTAAATACAATCACTGATGATGGCTGAAATGTCAGAAATCGGTCTGATTAAAAATACAAACCGAAAATTTGTACATTTATCGTAGTATTAAGTGCAATATGTCTAAAAAATTAATTGACGTCAAATCTAAGAAAGTTAAATCTAGAGAGTCTTTAGGGTATAAATAAATAGAACAAGTAAGAAAATTATAGTCGATCTAGAACACCTATACGATACCCTATACCACGGGTTAGAGACCCTATCTCTTCGGTTCAACTAATTGGGTATAAAAAATAAGCAAAAACCAAATTTGAGTGGCATTGTTATTAAATTTTTGGCTGCAGATATGAAAAAGTTCATATCGGATGCTATATTTATATGGGAACTAGGTCGAAAAATGGACCAATTCTGACCATATTTGGTAAAGTCACTTATATTTTGAAAAAATATACACAAACCAAATTTGAAAAAAATCTGTGCAATATTTTTGTTTTTTGATAGATTTAAGTGAAGATCGGGAAGCAGCTCTATATGGGGCCTATGATTAAGAATTGTTCTATAGGGGTTATTTTTAGAATACTTATTAGTGGATATCATAAACACTTACAAACCCAATTTAACTGAGATTTATATGATAATTTGGATCTTATGGTAATTAATGTCGATTTCATAGGGGTCATTTGTATGGGTACTAGGTCTGAACATGGACCGAATTTCACCAATTTCATTAGCATTCATCCAGAGGCCGATATTAGCTTATATACCGAATTTCGTAGAAATACATTATTATTTGCGACCTGTAGTTTGATTACAAGGTTTACATGGACACACAGACGGACGGACATCGCTAAATCGACTCAGAAAGTGATTCTGAGTCGATCGGTACATTAAAAGATGGGTCTAGGTCAAATATTTTTGGTAGTTACAAACAGCAGCACAAAATCATTATACCCAAATGGAGTTTTGTATGTTTGTATGTTTGTTTGTTTGTTTGTTTGTTTGTTTGTTTGAGGCTACACCACTGGACCGATCGTCTTGAAATTTTTACAGTAGGTAACTGCCTATTCTGAATTTGTCAAGTGGGCATGGTACCTCCCATTTATAGTGAATTTTAAACATATCATATCTGGGGTGCTACTCCAGCAAGTGTTCTGAGACTATGTACATGTACATACCAAACTTATTTGAACAGTCTCGGAAAAATGGGCGGGATCGGAGAAATGGACGTGGCACTCACCATAAAAAGTAAATATTTAATGTCATATATCTAGAGTACTGTAATGGATAAGGCTTTGGAACTTTGTGTGAGTTCATAAGTTATTAATGAAGTAGTCGGAAAAAATGGGCGGTATCAGATCAGTGGGCGTGGCACTCTCGTGCAAAGAAAATATATTTAATATCATATAACTAGAGTTCTATAATGGTGAAAGCCTTATGACTATGTATGAGTTTATAAGACATCAATTTTAGTACTCGGAAAAAAATAGACTGCATCAGTAGGCGTGACACCCCCACACAAAGAATATATTTTGTGTCATATATGTGGAGTACTGTAATTTAAAAAGCCTTGGAACTTTGTGTGAGTGCATAAGTTATTAATGTGAGTAGTTGCCCAAAAAATGGGCGGGATCGAACCAATGGGCGTGGCGCCTCCTATACAAAAAATGTGGAGAACCATGAAAATGACAGTCTTGAAACTTTTGACAAGTACATCAATTACCAATGTGAGTAGTCGTGGAAAATATGTGCGAAATCGCCAAAATCAAAAATCGCTAAAACTGAAAATCGCGAATAACAAAAATCGCCAAAAACAAAGTACGCCTAATTCAAAAATTGCCAAAACCGAAAATGGCGAATAACAAAAACCGCCAAAATATAAAATCTCCAAAACCGAAAATCGTGATTATCAAAAAACGCCTAAATCAAAGATCGCCCAAATCAAGAATTGCCGAAACTGAAAATGGAGTATAATAAAAATCGCAAAAAACAAAAAAGCCAATATATAAAATCGCCAAAACCGCAAATCGCGATTTACGAAGATCGCCAAAATCCAAAAAAATTTCAAAATTAAAAATCGCAAAAAACCACCAAAAATCTAAAATCGCTATTTCAAAATTTTTTAAAAATATTTCATTATCAATTTGTAAAAGCCACTTATATACATACATGATTCTAGAGAGTCTGAAACAAGCTTTTAATTAATCTATAACATTTGGTACCAGCATTATATTTCGTAACAATGGGAAAAATTATTGGGAAGAACACAGAATTAAAAAAAATAAATAAATATATACAAGTTCCTTTTCTACCTTATACCATTATGTTGTGAGGACCTACCGATTGACTCAGAATCTTTTCCTGAGTCGGTTTAACGATGTCCGTCTGTCTGTCTGTCTGTCTCTGTATCCGTCTGTGTATCCAAGTAAACCTTTTAATCAAACTAAAAGTCACAATAAAATATATTTTGATGAAATTTTGGATATAAGCTCTTATCGGTGAAAGGACGAAGGCAATTGAAGTTGGTGAAAATCGGTGAATGCTCAGACCCAGCCCCGTACAATTAATCCCTATTAGACCGAACAAAATGGGCAAAAGATCCAGATTATAATATATATATAGATAAAATTAGGTGTGTCTATATCTATTATATCCTCATATCAGTATTCTAAAAATAAACCCTATAGGAACCTTTTATTGGCCGTAGTCCTCATATAAGGCTTATTCCTGATCGCCACCGAAACCTATATAAAAAACAAAAATATAGCATAGATTTTTTCCAAATTTGGGTAATACAAGTTTTTGAAAATTCAGGGAAAATTTGCTTCATATGGTCAAGATCGGTCCATTGTATGATCAAGTGCCCATTAAAAAATAACACAACCTATAAACTTTTTCATATCAGCACACTAAATATTAATGCGAGTAACAGTAGCACTAATTTTCTATATTTTCTATACCCAGTTATTGCCTGAGCAAAATTGGATCGAGGACTTTCTCTTGATACGCATGGTATAAGGTATCGTATATAGTATGGTAACTTGTGCATTTTATAATATATTTTAAAAATATCTTCAAAAATTAAAAATTTCAAATAATGTCATGAGTGTTTTTCGAATAAATTTCAATAATAAAAATCAATATGTAAACCCCACAAATAACCTTTGAAAGAATATCAGATGAAGTTAAAATTGACCCTTACTAATTGGCCCAAGCTAACTAGACAAAATTCTTTAAAAAATTAAAAAAATTTTAATATATCGCGAAATAAATCTTATTCGATATTGCATCTATAAAATTGTCAACAGAATTACCATATTTGGATCGAGCCTGTTCTATTTGCCGATAATTATTCAGTAACCCACAATTCCGGAAATATTTATATGTTTGTTTTTCAAAGATATTTCAATGATATCTTATCATCGGTTTATATCGGTAATATTTGGACCAATCGTCAGTATTCCAAAAATAGTCTCGAGTGCAATACCAAAAATTTACGAAAAATTTTTCGACAGGACATTAAGAACAACTCTTATTTGCCTTCTAAAATTGAAACCGAGCAAGCTACGTTCGACCACAGTGTTGAAAATTGTTCAAAAGAAACCAAAATTATAATCAAAGAATGGCACATGAGTGATATTGAAAAATTTTTATATAATATCTAACCAATCAGTTTGAAAAAACCACATACATGCTTTGAAGTCATATTAAAACTGCTTTCAACTAAGTTACCAGAATTGGACCGGGCTGGATCCATTTGGCCACAGTGGCCAAATTTAAAAAAAAAAACTCAAAATTCAAAAGGTAGTCTCACGAGAGTCATAAAATTTAATAAAATATTTCAAAACCAATTTGCTAAAATGACAAATGATCCATAAGATTTGAAGGTAAAAATTCCTGTTGGAAAACAATGGCTCAAATTCAGCAAAAATAACAACTCTTTGTTTTTATTTTATTTTATTTATTATTTATTTATTTATTTATTTTTTAAATATCTAAAAATCAATTGGACAAAACAATACTTATGTTTAAAAGACCGTCAAAACAACTTGCATGTGATCTATGAAACTTTAATCGAGAAAGCTCTGTTTGGCTACAATGACCAAAATTTTCAAGAAATTATGAAAAAAAATAAGTGGCTTAAAAACATTATCAAAAATATCTAACAAGCAATTTATGAAAACCATTACCAGGTTTGAAAGCGCCTTTCAAGAGTTTTAAGTCTCCTACTTTTTTGCGTTCCATCATAATGAAATTAACAAACGAATTTAATTTCCCACTTTTAATATTTATTTATTTATTTATTTATTTATTTTTATATATTAATTACAATACAAAGTAAATTTGTACTCTAATTTGGGACCAGGGATAATCCGGGTGACAGAGACCATTTGGCTGGTTTTTGCAGCGACAGACCAAAGCCTCTGGTGGGAATCGAACCCACGACCCTCTCATGATTGGCGAGCACACTACCTACTCACCTACCGGGGCGCTTATTTTTTATACCCTCCACTCCAGTGTGCAGAGGGTATATATAAGTTTGTCATTCCGTTTGTAATAATTTGAAAAAAAAATTTTGGACCCCATAAAATATATATATTTGTGATCCTTATAACAACCGGAGTTGATATAGGGATGTCCGTCTGTCCGTTTGTCCGTCTGTCCGTCTGTGGAAATCACGATGGCGGCATCAATCGGGTAGCTAGGGTGCTCGCTGGCATAGAAAATGATTCACTAACATCCTGAAAAGTTTTCTGTTTAAATTCGTCCAAATCGGTCGATTAGGGCCCGAGATTTGAATGAGGAACTAAAAAAAAGTGTTGAAAAAATATAATTTTCTATGTTGTTCTTGTCACGATCACGCCCTCAATAGGATAGCTAAGATGTTAATTTTTAGTGAGAATGATTCTCCAAATTCATGGGAAGATTTCTATTTCAAAAATCGTTAAAATCGGTGGAACAGGTCCAGGGAAATCTCTGAAAAAGTAAAAAAAATGAAAAATATGATGTTTCTATAGTGTTCTTGTTGTTATTCTAAATGTTATATTGTTGTCATAGCTGGACTTGTTGTTTTTGTGGTCGTTGTGGTAAAAATATAATAAAAACTAACCCTTTGTACATATTTTTATCAACTCTGGTAGAAAAATTTAAAAGTTTCCATTGTTATGGCATCACTAAAAAAATTTACTAGATCATTTCTGTCATTGCCAAGAGCCTGCCCGCAAAGTTTCAGATAGATTGGGTCACGGGAAAGGGGCTAAAATCGATCCAAAATTTTTTCGACAAGCAGACACTACGAGTTAATATAAGGGGAGTAAAAATTCACCAACATCTAAAGCAAATAATGATCAAATACCTAGTTGTTAATGAAAAGAAAACAATGTAAATTTAGCAAAAAAAAATTTTTATGTATTAATTTATTTAAAGAGAAAAACACAAAAATAACGTTTGATGTTGAATTTTTTGTGTGTAATATTTACATATACATACATACATATACGTATTAAATAATACAAATAATATACATATATTCTATATATGTATATCCATAATAACTGTATATCCATAATAACTGCAAGAAATAAATCGGTATATTATTTTATTTACATAAAATTCTGCAATATTTTGTTCTGGGGAAAATACATTTCTTTTGCATTAACAGAGTGTCACTTCATTTTGCTCAGCGTGACTATGCCACAGTAGATGGCGCCACAATTTTTGTTCTAATTAGCTTTGCCATAGTTATTTCTATTTTGACATGAATGTCAATATTTTCAAATAGATATTATACAGCACAATGTTAAGAGTATACACGGGCTGGTCTTTTATTATTTCATATGTTTTTTCATTATTCTTTTACAAATATGAACATAAGTTTGGCATACTAACTTTTTGTTGTCTTTACAAAATAGAGTTACCGAGTTCATCAATGAGTTTTTTCAATTTAATTTTCAATTTAATTTCCAATTATAAATTACAATTAATTGAATTTCAGAAAATCATATCAAAACGTCGGAAATTATAATTTTAAATTTAGAAGACATCAATTGCATCTTTAATATATAAATTTTATTCGTTAAACACAAATTGAAATTCCAAAAACAAAAACACCAAATACCTATGTTTACATTTAAAAAATTTTTACATTTAACAAAAATATTGATATTCAGGAGAAATTAATAGCTTTTCAGTACCGCAATTCAGTAACTTCTTTTAACGATAGTCGAATCGTTAAAAAAAAGAAAAGCTAAATTATTAGTAAAATTTTTAAACGATATTCGCTATTGTTAAACTCAGCCGTTGTTGTTATCTAAACGACAACCATTTTTGTGTTGTTTATTCAATCGTTAAAAACTTAAATTTTTAGGTTGAAATGTCGTCATACATAAATAAAAATCATAAAATAGTGAAAATATTTTGCTTATATTAAAAAAACTTTTTTATATAAATAAAAAAAATTAAATAGCATATTCAATTCATTATTTCATTTTCAAATAAACAGAAATATTAAAAAAAAAAAAAATAAAGATATTAAACATAAAGATAAAATCATCCTTTCAAACACGAAGTAATTTGTTTTTTTCTATTCTTCTTTGTGTTTTTCGCTTATTTTGACAGAGATGCCACTCGTTTACAATTTAAATAAATAGAAAAATAGATTTGTCGACTGTCGTTAAGATGTGTGTACTTAGTGAATCACTTAATTCCCAGTGCAAACAGCAATAGCTGTCGATATATTTTGCGATTGTCGGATCTTTGAAATTTACAGAATCAGACTACAGAAAACATTAATTTAAATTCAATGAATTTTAGAAAACGTGAAATGATATCTAAGAATTGCGAACATAAAAACTGTTACATAAATAAACGCAATTTGATCAGAATGTTATTTATAAATATGGGGGATTTCATGTCAAGTGCACCAACTTTTGAAACCGATGTCTTCCGATCGGGATGAAATTTGTACCAAGGTTAGTCCTATTGGATAGTAGTTTAGACACAATTTTTCAATAAGATCGGTCCAGATCTCTCTGAGTTAGAGGGGATCAAAATTTCACATTTTGGCCAAACAGGTGTTTCTTCTCATCCATGTAACTTATTACCTATTGTTCTTAGAAAATTTTCTCCCAAATAGTTTAGATAGCTATTTATTCAATATTTCGGAAAAAATACTTAAAAAAAAAATTTTTTTTTAGACTTTTTTTTGCTAAATTAAAGCATTTTTGCCTTTTTTTTTCAAAAAGGGCATTTTTTTTCTTTTTTTTTCATAAGAAAGCTTAGGGTTTTTCCTTTAAGAGCTTTTTGAACGCTTAGTCGGATGGGAGTGGGATATCTATCAAAATAAATGTTTTGTAACTCAAGACAACGGTTTTTCAATTTTTCACAAATGCACTATTTTGAATTTTTTCCTATTTGTGTGTAAAACCTTACAAATAAAACTTATACTAGACAAATTAAACTTTCCGAAGGTATATAACATACCTAACTAAGATTTTATACCCTCGATACTGTAATACCCAGAATATGTTATAACCTCAGGAAAAAAATCGCTTTTTTTCTAAAGAAATGTTGAAAAATTATTATTTTTTATTTATTTTTAATAACAATTAAAATAATGTATAATAATAATAATATTGAAAATAAAAAGATAAATAATTTATTAAATTTTAATCTGAATTGCATTAGATCCATTTATATCATAACTATTTTTATACTTAATTTATTGTAGCTGATGAAGTATTTAAGTCTTGTAAATTTTTAAATACCCAGTCTTTCATCCAGATTTTTTGTTGCCTTTATTTACTGCGTTTTTTGGTAATCCTTTCTTGGCGTTACTAGGTTCAGCTGTTGATTTCGCTGCTGGTTTATTTGTTGTCTTTGGAAAGAAATCGCATTGAATAGAGGCAGAAAACTTTTTCAACTTGAGTCTTCAATCGACAAGCGGTATAAAAGCATGGTATTGAGCGGTGCCATCGATTGTTACTGCAGCATGGAATCTGCTCTTCAGTGTTTTCAATGTTTCCTGATGATCCTCTTTGCTACTAAAAACTATTTTAGTTTCTTTACAATAACTCTTTGCCCAATGGAATAAAGCAGTCGCATCTAAGATGCGATCTTGATGAGAGCACTAGAGGCTATACTTTGCTGCATTTCTTTTAAGGTTTGCTCCAATACCATCACATGCTCCTTTACCATGAGCAGTAGGATGAAAATGCCACTCAGCTGGCATTCCAAAATCTTTTTCATGGGCCATAAGATTTGCCAAGCTACTTTTGTTTTTAAAATGTTGACGAGCTCCGTCCGAAACGTAGTATACCTTCTTTACTGTAAATTTAGATTTTAGAAATTTTAGTATTCTCTTCTGGTACTCATAAACTGCAACGGTATCATGTTTTAAATCGTCGGATATGCCATACTTTTGTGTTCCAGTTTTTCATCTTTCATGTAGTAAATAACTACTGTGAATATAGTTGCTTGGTCGTTATTGAAGTGGAATGCTTGTATGGCATCCTGAAGAACATATTTATAGTTTTCTGCGAAATCATATGAAATAACGAATTCACCAGACTTCAAATGTATCTTCAAATCCTTGAAGAATGACCATTGCGCTTTGACTAAAAAGTCATGGTTTCTCAAGTTTAGCAATCCTGTACACATTTCTTCCACAAAATCATCCACATTTAAAATGTGCATCTGTCAGTCTGAATCCAAGAATCAAATTTGACCTCCTCTATATATTCTCGATCTAAAGAGTTGATTAAATTTTCTTTGATGAATGTGGTTTTCGGGCAATTGGTACATTCACCTAAGTGGCAAGAAGTTGTTGCATTAGGACACATAGTCAATTTAAGGCAATCGCGGATATCGTGTAAATATTCTGCCGAATCATCTGTTAAATACTTTAAGTTGATTTCCTTCAACATCAGTTTAACATTTTCATGGTAAATGCAAACGCATACTGTGTGAGTTCCGCTGCTTTCTGCCAAAACGCAATGTTTTGGCCTCATTTGGGTTAATTTCGTGAAGCCAATTATAACATCTTCGTGTTCAGATTGAAATGTTGCAAATAACTCTTTCAGGTTGCAGATAACCATTATCTTCTGTTATGTTATGAAGGTATGTTACATACCTTCGGAAAGGTTAAATTGTCTAGTATAAGTTTTATTTGTAAGGTTTTACACACAAATAGGAAAAAATTCAAAATAAAAATTGAAAAACCGTTGTCTTGAATTACAAAACATTTATTTTGATAGATATCCCACTCCCATCCCACTAAGCGACCAAAAAGCTCTTAAAGGAAAAATCCTAAGCTTTATTATGAAAAAAAAAAGAAAAAGATGCCCTTTTTTTAAAAAAAGGCAAAAAATGCTTTAATTTAGCAAAAAAAAAAGTCTAAATTTTTTTTTTTTTTTAAGTATTTTTTCCCGAAATATTGAGGAAATAGCTATCTAAACTATTTGGGAGAAAATTTTCTAACAACAATAGGTAATAAGTTACATGGATGAGAAAAAACACCTGTTTGGCCAAAATGTCAAATTTTGATCCCCTCTCACTCAGAGAGATCTGGACCAATCTTGTTGAAAAATTGTGTGATTAACCTTGGTGCAAATTTCATCCCGATCGGAACACATCGGTTTCAAAAGTTGCTGCACTTGACATGAAACCCCCCACATATTTATTTATTTATTTATTTTTTGAAATATCTAAAAATCAATTGGACAAAACAATACTTATGTTGAAAAGACCATCAAAAGCGCTTGCAAGCAACCTATGAAACTTGAATCGAGCAAACTCTGTTAGGCTTCAATGGCCAAAATTTACAAATAATTATAAAAAAAATACTTCGAAACATTATCAAAGATATCTAACAAGCAAGTTCAAGAGTTTTAAGTCTCCTACTTTTTTGCGTTCCATTAAATTAACAAACGAATTTAATTTCACACTTTTAATATTTATATTTATAATATTTGTTGGGTGAAGTTGCCCAAGCCCTTGGTATCCAATGGTAGATTGTAAACGCAAAGTAAAAGAATTTCGTTTTATATAAATTTGATTTTATTTGCTTGTACAATTGCGTTAAAATTCCTGTAATTAAAATTTATTGAACTTGTTATAATTGAAAATTTTAATTATCAACTTAAGACACTAACTTTTTTCGTTTGGACCCAGAGCTAACCTTCTTTAATCAAACAAGCACTGTATTTAATTCACTTTGAAATATCGGGTGATTTTTTTGAGGTTAGGATTTTCATGCATTAGTATTTGACAGATCACGTGGGATTTCAGACATGGTGTCAAAGAGAAAGATGCTCAGTATGCTTTGACATTTCATCATGAATAGACTTACTAACGAGCAACGCTTGCAAATCATTGAATTTTATTACCAAAATCAGTGTTCGGTTCGAAATGTGTTTCGCGCTTTACGTCCGATTTATGGTCTACATAATCGACCAAGTGAGCAAACAATTAATGCGATTGTGACCAAGTTTCGCACTCAGTTTACTTTATTGGACATTAAACCAACCACACGAATGCGTACAGTGCGTACAGAAGAGAATATTGCGTCTGTTTCTGAGAGTGTTACTGAAGACCGTGAAATGTCGATTCGTCGCCGTTCGCAGCAATTGGGTTTGTGTTATTCGACCACATGGAAGATTTTACGCAAAGATCTTGGTGTAAAACCGTATAAAATACAGCTCGTGCAAGAACTGAAGCCGAACGATCTGCCACAACGTCTAATTTTCAGTGAATGGGCCCTAGAAAAGTTGGCAGAAAATCCGCTTTTTTATCGACAAATTTTGTTCAGCGATGAGGCTCATTTCTGGTTGAATGGCTTCGTAAATAAGCAAAATTGCCGTATTTGGAGTGAAGAGCAACCAGAAGCCGTTCAAGAACTGCCCATGCATCCCGAAAAATGCACTGTTTGGTGTGGTTTGTACGCTGGTGGAATCATTGGACCGTATTTTTTCAAAGATGCTGTTGGACGCAACGTTACGGTGAATGGCGATCGCTATCGTTCGATGCTAACAAACTTTTTGTTGCCAAAAATGGAAGAACTGAACTTGGTTGACATGTGGTTTCAACAAGATGGCGCTACATGCCACACAGCTCGCGATTCTATGGCCATTTTGAGGGAAAACTTCGGAGAACAATTCATCTCAAGAAATGGACCGGTAAGTTGGCCACCAAGATCATGCGATTTGACGCCTTTAGACTATTTTTTGTGGGGCTACGTCAAGTCTAAAGTCTACAGAAATAAGCCAGCAACTATTCCAGCTTTGGAAGACAACATTTCCGAAGAAATTCGGGCTATTCCGGCCGAAATGCTCGAAAAAGTTGCCCAAAATTGGACTTTCCGAATGGACCACCTAAGACGCAGCCGCGGTCAACATTTAAATGAAATTATCTTCAAAAAGTAAATGTCATGGACCAATCTAACGTTTCAAATAAAGAACCGATGAGATTTTGCAAATTTTATGCGTTTTTTTTTAAAAAAAAGTTATCAAGCTCTTAAAAAATCACCCATTATAAGAAAATGGCTATTTATAAAGTAGAAACTCTTATTAAAAAAGACCGCGTGGAAATATAAAATATACAATCCAACATTTATGGCTGACAGTCAAACGATAAACAATAATAAAATACAGTAACGATGATCGATAATTTGTGAAGTACACTAGCGATTAGACAGTGGCGGTAACAATATTAATGGGCAAGGTGATTTATTGTGACCGATGTAAAAATGCCTCCTTTGAAAGGTATTTATTTTAAGCTGGAGTAATGCAAATTTAAAGTTGCCACTAACACATACTTAAAACACATTAAAAATTTTTTATTAACAAACCCAATTCTGTGTGTTCAACAAATAATTATATTGAAATTTAATTAATTTTATTTAAAAAGTGTTCAATTGTGAATTGCCTAAAATTGATCAGCATACCTTTAAATGAAAAAATGAAATTTCCTAGAATTTGCACTCGAATTTCGAGGGCTGGGCTCTACTAGTAATAATATAATTTAAACAATTTAAAATATTTATATGGAAAAGATTTCTTTTAATTACGCCTTTATTGTCTTACAGCCTCCTGAGGAGGATATTTACAGTGCCCAACAATCTGATCTGTACAAATATACCTGCTCTGGCATTTTAAAGCCCACACCAACCGAAGAACGTAATTTACGTTGTGGCTATCTTACCGAAACACATCCCTTTTTGTTGTTGGCTCCTATTAAGGTAGAAGAAATGCATCATGATCCCCTGTTGGTAGTATTCTATGATGTCATATCCGATAAAGAAATCGCGATAATGAAAAATTTGGTTTCTGAAATACAAAGAGCCACTGTTATGAGTGCTAATGGATCGATAGTATCTACGGTACGTACAAGTCAATTTCATTTTGTGCCGGTTACCAGACATCCAGTCCTGGCTGTTATCGATCAACGTGTGGAAGATATGACTAATTTGAATATGAAATATTCAGAAGATCATCAGTTTGCTAATTATGGTATAGGTGGCCACTACAGTGAACATACGGATTGGTTTTCAGCAGAGTTTGTAAGTGGAAAAATATGCTTAACAAATATACATTTTTTCATTTTTTATTTATTTTTTGTTTTTTTTTTCTCTAGCTGAAGAAGGACAGAATGGCCAATTTTGAATTGGGAAATCGTATAGCTACTGTTTTGTTTTATGTAAACCTTTTGCTTCATTTTACTAACACACAATTTTAATGGTATTATAAATTTTAAAATAATTTCCAGCTCTCTGATGTTGAACAGGGTGGTGGCACTGCCTTCCCTTATCTTAAGCGTCTTTTGTTGCCTCAGAAGGGTGCTGCTGCATTTTGGTATAATCTACATGCTTCTGGCGTCGGCGACCAGCAGACTTTACATGGTGCCTGTCCAATAATTGTGGGTTCCAAATGGGGTATGTGTCCTTATTGTTTAGGATATTGTTAAAAAAAATTCATATTAATTTCATATTTGTGTTTTTGTTTTTGTAGTACAAAATCGTTGGATACGTGAACATGATCAAAGTGATCGTAGACCTTGTGCATTATTTGACGATACTTACTAAGTTATTATTTATTTTTAAATGAATTTTTTAATTAATAAAATAATAATGTTAATGTTATAGTAAGTGCAGCTTTTTTAGTGAATATTATATTTTCGTCTGAAATTTTCTTTCGTTTGAAATTTTCTTTCGTTTGAAATTTTCTTTCGTTTTTCTAGACAATTTGTTATAAAAATAATAAACAAGTATTGTTGGTAACTGCAACAACTAATTCTGTTACAACAATTTGTTTCTAACAGAAAAGGTTATAACAAATTTTTGGTAAATACACTACAAACAAATTAGTAATTAGAGTTATAGAATTCGGTTATATCACTAAACATTTTAAACATGGTTTGGTAGTTTATATAGTATATTCAAATGATAAGGCCAACCGAACTATTAAATTTATTTGTCGTTTTAGGAAATTTAAATAAACCCAAGCAAGAAAATTATAGTCGGTCTAGACCGATTGTACGATACCCTATACCAGGGGTCGGCAAGTAATTTTAAGTAGAGTCCGGATTATGTTGAAATTTTTTGTCGAGTTCCAGAAAAAAAAAACTCATAATACATACTATTTAGTTTAAAATTTTTATTTTGACTTATATATGCAATACAATATGTATGTAGGTATTCTTTAAAACTAATGTGAAAAATTACATCTGTGGTCTTGAGCCAGTTTTTTAAAGTTTGGTTTACGCGGAGAACAGCTTATGCGAAGAGTGTCTTCAAGGTGGGCGTCTGTCAATCTCGAACGATATTTGTTTTTCAAAAAATTCATTTTTGAGAAAGATGATTCACATACAAATGTAGAGCCAAACATAGTAGCCAAGTTGATAGCTAGTTTTTTGCAATTTTCATATTTTTCTGTAACATGTTTACCCCAAAATTCTTCAGTGGATGCAGTTTTATACATTTGCAAGGAAATATCTTCTTGCAAGTCAATTACCTCCATTTGCAGTAAAGGCTTTGATAGACTGAATAACTTCGCAGCCACGTCAGTCCATTCTGTCACCGCAGCAACTTCATAAGGAAATTTAAGAAATTGAGACAGCTTCCCTATCTCTGCAAAGTCTTGGAATCTTGCAGCAAAATCCTTCTCAAGATCAGATACAAACCTTACAAACACTGCAATGTCTTCTTCGGAAATCTTTTTATACACAAGCATTGTTGGGAAATGAATAAATTCTTGACTTGCAATATCTTTTTCAAAGATATCCAGCTTGCGACGGAAAGCAGACACACTTTGTATCAGAACACATATTAATTTTCCATTTCCTTGTAACTCGGTGTTGAGCGCATTCAAATATTTCAGTATGTCTTTCAGGAAAGCCACAGCTAGCATATTACGCTTGTTTGTTAGGAAGTCCAGATGCTTTCTTGCTTCCTGTGTGTCCAAGTTTTGCAAAAAGGAGGTTACTTGTTCTTTTATTTGCCAGAAACGTTCAACAACTTGACCTTTACTTAGCCAACGTATATTGTTATGTTGCAGTAAGTCAGAATACGCCGAATCACATTCAGAGAGAAAATCCTTGAACTGTCGGTGCTGAAGAGCAGAACGAGACCTCATAAAATTTATCAACGTCACCAAGCTGCCCATTACATCTTTCAGAGTAGCACTAAGTTTTCCACAAAGTGCTGCCTGATGAATTATGCACTGATAAGATATTAGACCTGCATTCTTATCCCTAATTCTCTTTACTAAACCGTTTTCTTTGCCAATCATCGCTGGGGCCCCGTCAGTTGAAAGGGATACAATTTTATCATAAGTAATGTTCGATTTCGTAATAAATTCATCAAAAGTCTTGAATAAATCTTCTCCGCGAGTCTTACCTTTAAACGTCAATAATGCTAGCAATTCTTCCCTGAACGTTTTACTTTCAATGTCAAAAAATCTCACGAAAATAGACATTTGTTCATCATCAACAATGTCACATGATTCATCAAGTGCTATAGCATAGCAAGGTGCCTTCTGCAGTAGTTCGAGCAAGCTGCTTTTGTTGTCAGTAGCTAAAATTTCGGTTCTTCTTGTATTACTTCTTGAGGACAATGGAATACCTTGAATTGCAGCAACAAGATCCTTTTTCTCTGCAAAAAGTGCCGTGGCCACTTCCAACATACATTCTTTTACTATCTCAGAGTCTGAAAATGGCTTCTGGTGTTTATTAAGCGTCCAACACACACGCAACGCAGCTTCTGTGGATTTTTCTTGCTCGCTCAGGGAGCGAACTAGTAAGGCCGTGCTTTTTTTGTAAGAAGTTAGGTATGCCTGGAGTTTTTCTTTACGAGCTATACTGCCAAGCGGAAAGTTTTTGTGGAACTGCTGATGAGTTGTTTCGTAGTGCCGCTTTAAATTGCCACTTTTAACAATAGCTTTTAACAATAGCTACAGTTTTGTTGCACAAAAGGCAAACTGGAACTGCTTTAGGCCTATCAGGCAACGTAAAACAATATTGTTCTGTCCACTTAGGCAGAAACTTCCTATTTTCACTGTCAACTTTTCGCTTCTTAGGATCCATATTGATGTAGGTACGAATTTAAGCACACGACAAATTACAACACAAATTAACAATGCACCCCACAAGATCAAACGAATGACTGACAACCATAATGTAAAATAAGTGGAAAATCGCAGTCAATTTTCGTTTTTTATATTCAAACCATATTAAAACAACAACAACATTTTCAAAATAAAAAAAAAAATATTGTTTTTTAAATCTTGTACATTCCCTCTTTATGCTTACCACTATATTAAACTGATTAACAGTGTTGCAAGAAAAGTTTTAGCTCATGTCCTGATTTTGCAAGTTGAAATCCCCAAAAAATTTTAAATCCCCAAATTTGTCTCCAATTAAATTTCTAATAAAATTTTATTAAAAACACATTTTTAAAGAAAAAATAGGCCTAATAATCTAATACGTGATTAATTTAGCAAAATTCTTCTGATTTTCGGTTTAAAATAAAACCTATCCAAATTTGCAAATGAAGTGGAATCTATATATTTACAAATAGTTTATCTACAAAACTTTAACAAAATTTCAATAAAAATTTTTCGAAATTTTGTTTTACAAAACTGTAAACTTAATTTAAAAAAATAACACAAAAATCAATAATACCTAAATATGGGGTAAAATCCCCAATATTTCGAGAAATCCCCAAATCCCTCCCCTCTGGTTACACTGTTGATTAAACAACCACTTGTTTGTTCAACTAAGAGAGCATTACAATAACACCAACGACAACAACAACAGTAAACGAGAAAAACTGTTGTGAAATGTATTGAAAAAACTTTTATAGAAACCAACAACAACGATAATATAAATGACCTCGATTTTTATTAAAATATTTTATCTTTTGAAGAATGACGTTGGAATTAAACTGAATCTGTAGGTAATTTTAACGATGTATGCCGGTCCGCCTGTTACCGACCGCTGCCCTATACCATGCGTTTACAGCACATATCTCTTAGATCCAACTAATTAGATAAAGACAGTAAGCATAAACCAAATATGAGTGGTATTGTTATTAATTTTTTGCCTTCGGCTATGAAAAAGTTCATATCAGATGCTATATTTATATGGGGTCTAGGTCGAAAAATGAGACGATCCTGACCGTATTTGGTAAAGTCACTTATTTTTTGCAGAAACATATACGAACCAAATTTGAGAAAAATCTGTGCAATATATTATTTTTTTTTGTTATGCATTTAAGTGAAGATCGGGAAGGAGCTTTATATTGGGGGCAATGACTAAGAATTGTCCTACAGGGTCTATTTTTGGACTACTGTTAAATGGATGTAATAAATATACAAGAACCCAATTTGGCCGAGATCTGTATGATAATTTGGATATTATGGCAATTTTAGTCAATCTTATAGGGGTCATTTGTATGAACCGATTTTCCCCAATTTCAATCCTGTGGTCGATAGAAGCTTATATGCTAAATTTCATCAAAATACATTCATATTTTCAACCTGTAGTTTGATTACAAGGTTTACTTGGACACACAGACACTCATGCGGACGAACGGTTGGTATATTAAGAGTGTTCTAGGTCAAATATTTTTGGTAGCTCCAAATATCAGCACAAAGTCATTATAGTATAACGACATAGTGGTGTAGGGAGTTCCGTGGTGGCTGTGGTTGCGCACATCGCGGGAAAAGCACAGCTCTACGTGGAGTTGCATTCAACCAGGTGTTGCGACACATAGAGCAATAGGGTTTTAGATCGGCCCGATCCTTCAACAAAGGGTGTAGTTATGCCAAGCACAATTCTCCTAGTTTGTCACCCGTCTTATGACGGGGCGTTGGGCAGACGCGGGAATCTGTCTAGTGCTTAATCACCGTAGTACCATGGCTAATCTAAACTAATTTTTTTGTCACCGATTTTTAAATTTTAACGCCATTTTGTAGCTAATATATCTAGATTAAGATAGCCAAAAATTAGCTTAAACTATTGCTAATTGTGGGCGTGGCATGCTGTCAAACTCAACTCTCTTAAGGTTGGCAGGATTGTTGTCTTTAGTTGTTGTGAGTGGTCACATCCCCAGCCTTCAACTTTAGGGGCGTTATGAAATCTATAATATTAATAGGTAAGGCAATTTCTTGTGACCGATGACTTGTTCCACAGTTTTCTCCCAAATTTTGACCAAGCGTATCTTGTCTGAAAGGTACTTCTGTTCAGCTGTCCAACAGATTTACAGATTTTTAAATTCTTAATTTTTTTTTAGAGTAAAATGCATTTAAAATTGCTAATAACACATATATAAAATTATACAACGCTATGTGTGTGTTTATTAAATTTGTTAATGTGTTTGTGAGTTTTTTTTCTGCATTCACAATAATAATTTTGTTGAATTGAGAAATAATTTTGGACATGAACCAAGAGTTGAATTTAAGAAGTGTTGAATTGTGAATTGGATAAAATTGATTAGCATACCTTTAGGCTCTTTATTAAATTAAAAAATAAAACTTCCTAGAATTTGCACTCGAATTTCGAGGGCTGGGATCTGCTAGTATTTATTAAACTACTACATTTTTGTCAAATTTCAACTTTAGTCGAATAGAACTTCTTGGGAACAGAAAGGAAGAAGAAACGTATACCACGCGGAGAGAGGCGAAAGTGTCCTCTTTAATCCCATATATACTTTTGCACTCGTGAGGACCCGTGGGTAGAACACTTTTTTCTTTTTAATGAAATTACTCAAAAACATTTCAAATAACGTTAATTTAAACAGCCCTATAAGTATACAATGGTGTGTTAAATTTGTGCTTTAGATATTTTATAGCTTATTAAAATTATCATTATTTGTTCTATTACCAGTAATGATATCTGCTTGCAAAATACACCACCCCTTTGATACATTTGTAAGTAAGAATGTCAATACACAGAGGATGTAATTCATGTGTAACCTGGGTTTTTTATTATCATACCTTTTTTATATCTTTTTATTTTACCTAACAATGTCTGTCCGTCTGTCCGCTGTGTGTCCATATCAACCTTTTAATCCAACTACAGTTCGTAAATAGCAATATATTGGGTCAAATTTTGTGTATAAACTTTTTTCGTCCACATGATGTATGCTATTGAAATTGGTAAAATTAGGTCGATGTTCAAACCTAGTCCCCATACAAATGACCCCTATGAAATCGATATAAATTGTCATAAGATCCATATTATCATATAAATGTCAGTCAAATTGGGTTTGTATATGTTTATTATACGCATTAATCAGTAGTCCAGAATTAATCCCTATAGGAAAATTTTTAGACATAGGCCCCATATGAAGCTGCTTCCCGATCTTCAATTAAATCTATCAAAAAGCAAAAATATTGCACAAATTTTTGAAAAATTTGGTTTGTATATATTCGATCAAACTATAAGTGACTTTACAAAATACGGTCAGGATCGGTCCATTTTTCGACCTAGTCCCCATATAAATATAACACCCGATATGAGCTTTTTTCATATCCGTAAACAAAAAATTAATAACAATGCCACTCAAATTTTGTTGGACCAAAGAGACAGGGTCTCTAAACCATGATATAGGGTATCGTATAGTGGTTTTAAAACAAACAATAAAATAGTCCCGATAATAGTGGGAGATATCAATGTAAGAATTGATTGTGTGCAACAAGATATAGAAGATATATATATGTCTGAATTTCGAGCTGGAAAAAAATAAAGAAAATCAAAAGATACTGTTGTGAATGGTATTGGAAGAGAGTTTCTGGAGTTTTGTAATGACTACGGTTTAATCATACTAAATGGAAGAACAGCTGGTGATGAAAATGGAAATTATACCTTTATGAACAATATCGGAAGTTCAGTAAACGACATCTGTTCGGTTTCCCAAGAAGGTTTAGAATTAATTCAAAGTTTCGAAGTAGAGATATGGTCAGATCACATGCCAATAAAGTTAAATTTGAAAATTAATACTACAGAAGATGTACAGAAACTAGAACTATTGCCAAAACTTATATGGAAAGAGCCATATAGGGCAGAATACCAAAAAAATTTAAACAAACATTTAAGATCTCATATGAGTGAAGAAATTTTAAGTTTACAAAAGTTAGTTATAATTATCAAAAAGTCTGCATACAACCAACGAAGAGACAATTTTGCTAATTTTAAACAAATATCTTCACGCCAGAAAAGAATGATTTAAAATGCTTAGCGTATACAGAAACTCAAATGAACTCGTAGATAAACAACAGTACCTTAAATCTCAACGAAATTACAAAAATGTATGTGCATACCGACGACAAGAATATCAGAAAGAACTTGAAGAAAAAATTAACAATGTCCAAGATAAAAAAAAAAATTGGTGAAAAATCGCAAAAGAGATCAGGGGAAACCGGCACCAATTAGGTGTAGAAATTTCAGCTGAAAATCTCAAAAACTACTTTGATGCCCTTTTAAATCAACAAGAAACAATTAATCTATATATATAAAATTCATTTTCTGTTTGTTTGCTTGTTTGTTTGACCGCTATACAAATTTTTATTTTTCAACGGATTTTCCTTTTTATGTAAAATTCATTTTCTGTTTTATTCACATTTGTTCACTATACAAATTTTTATTTGTTAACAGATTTCTCTGACATTCGGTACACTATAATTTAAATAATTTACACTTTTTATTATTTGTTTAAAAACAGCCGCTCATGCGACTGTTTACTTTCACGTCTCTTTATTAATTCTTTTTCTATACTAATTTTAACGTATATCTACCTACGTACGCGCGCACATGCATTGTACACGCGTACACATACACTTACATTATGTGTAACTGAGTAGACGAGTGAATTTGCGTATTAAGCAGTTCACACGTAACTATACTACAGTACAATTGTGAGAAATACTTTTCTCACGCTTGAGTTCGGTGCAGGTGGATATATTTAGTTACAATTAGTAATTTAATTTTACTATTTAGTTACCGTACAGAAGGTAGGGTAACTATGACTTATCAAACACACTACACCTCCCTTTTACAGAAAAAGAATGATATATATTCCTGATCATTCTTTCATATACTTATAGTATTTTTAAATTTAGTTTGAAAAAAAAATATTAGGTCTCAAGATCTATTTTGGGTTCTTCACCTTCCCTTTTTTCCTTAAAATAAAATTAAATTTTAATTAATTCGATTTTGAAATTTATTTTTAATTTTAATTTAAATTTTATAAAGTTATTTAAAATTAATGTTGTAGGTAAAATTATAATTTATATGTAAAATGTTTTCTTCTTTTTTTTTTGAATGTTAGTTTACAATAAATTCTTCTTTTATTTTTAATGTTGGTTTACAATAAATTCTTCTTTTTTTCTTAAATTAATTATAATGTTAATTTTAAAAATTTTAAATTTTATATTTAGAATTGTTGTTAAATTTTAATCTTAAACTTATTTTGACCTGGCCAGGTATTTTTAAAATTAGAATGAAAAATTTTTTTTTTTTTTTTTTTTTAGCTAATAGAATTTATTCAAATTTTTATATAACCTATAAAAATAATTTTAATTTGGAATTTTATGTTGTTCCAATTATAAAATTTATTTAGATTTTTGATTTCTAAATTTTAATTTAAGTTTTACTTTTAGTTTTGTTTATTTTGAATTCTATTTTCTAAATTTTTAAATTTAATTTAATTGTAATTTTTAGGTTTTTCTCTATTCCTAGAAATTTGTAGAATTTTATAAAAAATTATATTTATTATATTAAGTACTCTATATTTTTATATTCTATTTTGTTTTAACCTATGCTTATGTGTATGGGTTGTTCTAATTTTCAATTTAAAGCTTAAGTTTTAATTTCCAGATTTTTAATTCTAGTTAATTTTTCAAGCCCATGCTTCAAATTAAATTCTGTTTGTAATCTTCGATTCCAAGTATAATTTAATTTCAACTATTAAATTCTTAATTTGATTTTTAAATTTAATCTTAGTTTTTAGATTTTCCTTTACTTGTCAAAAATGTTAAAAATGTTTATCTAGTTGCTTTAAAATTTTAGACCAATTTCAATGGATCTCATTATGCAATAATTTTATTTCCTTCGAACTTCTTTCTCTATTAAAAAAATAAGTATTTTCTTTCAAAATTATTAAAAATGTTCATTATAAATTTTTCGTTCAATTTCCCTTTTCAATACCTTATAAACATTATAAAAATTTCCGTATCAATATCGGAACTAACTCTCAATAGTTTAAATTATTTTACGATCTTGTCATTATCTTAATTTTCATTTCATTCTCAATTTTCATTCTCATTTTCAATTTTCATTTTCATTTCAAATATTTATTGTTGTAAATTTTATAAAAATTATATTGCACTAGTTATCAATATCCTATTGCTTCTATTATCTCTATTACCCTTGGTCATTATTGTATAGCACTTTCATTTTATTATCATTATTATTATACCCATTTTCATATTATTCAATATTCATATTTTATCTATATAGTTGCAACTTTATTAATGCCATTAATCGATGTCGGTTATATCACAACCTAGAGTATAATTGACCTCAATCAATTTCCCATTAACATCATGGACATTTTATTGATTCGAATCTACCTTTATTTATATATATATCTTCATTATTTTATTTCTATCCCCCGGGGTCATGGGCTATTAGCTAACTTGTCATCGTGACAGTTGCTTATTAGTGTCAGACTGTGGTTACCAGCTATTTTCCAAGCTTGAGAAAGAGTGGCCTCAGTCACTTTCCATTAATAACCAAGTCAGCACCTTTTCCATAAATTCATAAATTATTATTATTATTCTATCTTGCAAAATGTTGGCAACATTTTGCTGTGCTCTTGGGCATTTTAGGGCTATGCATCGCCCTCTTTAGCCCATTATTTTTCTGATAGGCTCAATCGAGACCATTCTTAGGAGGGGAAAAATATGTAATCTTTATTTATTGGAAGTCCAAAAATTCCGTAATAATTTTGAGTTGAGTTGCTCAGCAAACTAAGGTAATTTACGTATCCAATTTATACAGAAAAAAAAAATGAAGTTCTTTTCTGTTCTGCATCTAAAAGATACTTTCTACTAATTTGAATACCTCCAATATAAGTTTAACCATTCAATTATTTCATATAGTGAATATAGTGAAAATATAGGAATTGATTTCAAACTCAGTTTAAATTTAATTAAACTGTGAATTTATTCTATAAACTATAAAAGTAATCATTTAAATTACTAAAAAAGAAAAGTGTATCTGGATGTAAATCCATTTGAAGTACCAGGTTGTACATTACAACCTGAAAAAGTTGTATTTGGAAATCAATAGAAAAGTGTAAGAATTCTAATTGAATTACCGGGTCGTATATTACAATCCGAAAAAATTGTATTTGGAAATCAATAGAAAAGTGTAAGAAACTGGATGTAAATCAAATTCAATTACAAAGTCACTATTTAAATTGTTTTAATTGTGTTTCCAATTTATTAAAGTGTTTCAGTGAGTAAAAATTATAGGATGCACTAAAAGTTTAAAGAATTCTATAATATGTCAACAGAAATTTTCCAGTGTTAACATATTATCAGTTAGGGCATTTAGTATATTTATTAAAAAAGAATCATTAACTCAAACCACGATCAGCACGTCTGCATTACGCGGTCAAATTAATGCAATATAAATGATTGAGAAAGAGAAAAAAAAATTCCAAGTAAATATTAGTAAGATTTATTTGTTCTTTATGTCACTTTATCTTTCGTTTCCCTCCTATCTCGATTGACCTTATTCCTATTTCAAATTATCTATGACCAGGTAAGAGTTCTGCTTCTACAAAATCATGTTTTTCTCCCTTACAGAATTAATGAAAGGAAAAAAATTTTCCAAAAAAAATTATTATTGTTTATTATAAGTTGAATTGAGAATTGAGAATGAATTAAAAAAAAAATCGAGAGGATTAAGTATTAAGAAAAATTTCATCGCGTAAGGGTATTTCGCGAACATTAAACATTGATTAAAAACGAAAAGAAAACAGAACCAGATTTCTTATGATAAAAATATTCATTTGGTGTAGTTAAAATATACCTTAACCCATCAATGATTAAAAATTAATTTCATGTTCCAATTAAATAAATCGTCCTTAAAGATTTCGCGGAAATTAATTAATTTTCAATCGCTAGTAAGGATCGGAAAAAAAATAATCTTCGCGAGAATTTAATTACTGAAAAATTTTCTTCGGGCTAGAAAACCTTTCAAAAATTAAAGGACTTGATCTAACGTTAGTACGTTGTCCCAAAAGTGGATCTGAAAATTAAGTTGACCGAATAAATTTAAGGGAAAGGAGCGTAATAAAAAATTTTCAATTTCATTAAAAAATTTCACGGAAATTATAAATTATAAATATTTAACCCAAGCAACGAATTTATTAATTTTAATAAAAATGTTAAGGTATTTACAGCAGTTCTATTCCGTTTTTCAAAAATAATAAAAACTTACATACGAATAACTTAAAATACAAATTTGGCATTATAGCATTAAGTTAATAGAAGAAAATATGCAATATTAAATCAAACAAACAAAAATAAAAATTAAGTACAAAGATATACGAAATAAAAAATTGTTTTAGTTTAAACATTTCTGAATTATTTTGTTTTGTTAAAACTAAAAGTACATTGATTCGTCATTCTCATTGTTCTTAAATGATTGTTACATTTAAAAATATACTTATAAAAAAATATAAAAACAACTAGTAAAACATATAGACTTCATATGGACTTACAATATTTACATCTGTATTTCCCGACGATGTTTGCCGGCCATTGTTCTGTTGCTGTTGTTGTTGTTGCTGTTCTGTGGCAGAAGTGGCATCTGTAAGATGTTGTTGCTGTTGCTGCTCCTTTTTAACAAGATTTTCATCGGCATCAACAACTTTTATGGGTTGATTATCAGCAATTTTTACTGTGTGACCATCTTGTTCCCATTTACTGGCAATTTGTAATGTTTCTACAGTTTTTTGCTGTATTGTTTTTGAATCATCTAATAATGTAAGTTCATAGAATTCTTGAATATCTAATAGTGCTTGAAAAAGGCGTGATTTAAATATACGTATGACACGTTCAATTGCAATTCTAAGAGCACGATCTTGAGATTCCGATAATCTGGAATGATAATCCTCTAATAGCTCAAGCGCACGATGAGCCTCTTGCTTTTTTACTGGCATATTTAATGTATAGAAATAAATGATGAAAACCTTTTTTTTTTTGGATTAACTTTGGAGAAGGCTGTTATTAAATGATAACGATGAAGTAGTTGTAGAATATATAGTTGTGCCAAAATTTTGAATATTTTGTGCTTTATCACCATCAACCACACTATTTTGTATCTAGTATTTTGGCATCTTCTAAGATCATTTTTTCTTTCGCTTCTGTTATAAATTATGCTTAAGATTATTATATTTTTTTTTCATATAACAACTCTATTCATTTATTTTTTAGCGTAAGCAAAATATATAAGGGGTGCAAATTTTTTCCTTGTAAGCACCTTTTTTTTCAATGTGAATTTTTACTTTGAGAATTTCTATTGTATTCATACACTTTTTTTTTTCTTGTTAAACACTAGCTTTGGCATTGTTCACTCACAGTTTTAATTTATTTTATTATATTTGTTTATGGGCCACGTCCTGATGTCCTTTTCTCAGGACGTGGCCTGGCAGGATCGCCATATAATTTAAATAATTACACTTTTTATTATTTGTTTAAAAACAGCCGCTCATGCGACTGTTTACTTTCACGTCTCTTTATTAATTCTTTTTCTATACTAATTTTAACGTATATCTACCTACGTACGCGCGCACATGCATTGTACACGCGTACACATACACTTACATTATGTGTAACTGAGTAGACGAGTGAATTTGCGTATTAAGCAGTTCACACGTAACTATACTACAGTACAATTGTGAGAAATACTTTTCTCACGCTTGAGTTCGGTGCAGGTGGATATATTTAGTTACAATTAGTAATTTAATTTTACTATTTAGTTACCGTACAGAAGGTAGGGTAACTATGACTTATCAAACACACTACAACACACGATCCCTGTACTCCAGCTAAGGTCACCATATACTTTTGATCGACCACGCCTACTTTTACGCCCACTTTTTATATACAATTCATTTTCTGCTTTTTTGGTATATTTGTTCGCTACAAAAAATTTTTATTTTTCAACGCATTTCTCTGAAATTTGGTAGACACGATCTTTGTACCCCAGGCCAAGCCACCGGGTGATTCTTTCGGCCACACCTACTTTTACGCCCACTTTTTGTATACAATTCGTTTTCTGTTTTTTGGTATATTTGTTTGCTATATAAATTTTTATTTTTCAACGGAATTCTCTGAAATTTAGTACACATGATCTCTGTACTCCAGTAAATGTCGCCATATGCCTCGTACCGGCCATGCCTACTTTAACGCCCACTTTTTCTATACAATTCATTTTGTTTTTTGGTATATTTGTTCCCTATACAAATTTTTTTTTTCAACCGATTTCTCTGAAACTTGGTACACACAATTTCTCTGCTCCAAGGAAGGTCGACATATTCTTAGTACCGGTCACGCCTACTGTTACGCCCACTTTATGTATACAATTCATATTTTGTTTTTTGGTACATTTGTTCGCTACACAATTTTTTTTTAACGGATTTCTCTGAAATTTTCTACACACGATCTCTGTTTGCCAGAGAGGTCGCCATATGATTCTTGCCGGCCACGCCTACTTCTACGCCCACTTTTTATACAAAAATAATTTTCTGTTTTTTGGTATAGAAAAAAATAATTTTTTGTTCACTATAGAAATTTTTATTTTTCTATGGATGTCTGAAATTTGGTCATACGATCTCTATACTACAGGGAAGGCCACCATATGCTTCTTACAGGCAACGCCTACTTTGCGCCAACTTCTATGTATATAAAACTTATTTTTTTCCTTTTATTTGTTTCTTTATTTGATTGATATACAAACTTTTATTTTTCAATGGCTTTCTCCGAAATTTAGTACATATTCCAGGGAAGGTCGCCATATGATTTTTACCGACCACGTCTACTTTTACGCCCAATTTTCATATAAAATTCATATTTTGTTGTGCGGTATATTTTTAAATTTTTACATATTTCTATTTAATGAATTTTGTTAAATATTTATTTTAGTGAACATTTGCATACTGCTCTCAATATATGTCCTACAATAAATGCATTTAAAATGAGTATTCTTTTCATTAGCTTCATTTCGTTGCGCGAAAGCTACGCGCAGGGGGAATACAGCTTAGCTAGAATATCGGAATGATCTGAAAAATATATTTTGACAATTAAAATTAGTTGGCAACAGCTGCGCGGCAGCACAGGTGTGGTTGCCAAATGCGCGTAAGCGGCGCACGGCGCGCGACCGCGGACTCGGACGCGACGCGCTCTCAGAACACAGCTCAGCTAAAATATCGCAATGCTCTAAAAAATATGTTTTAGGAATTAAAATAAGTAAACGAGAACTAAGCGGAGGCACGGGTAGTAGCTGCGAGGAAGCGGCGCGAGGCGCGCGGAACACAGCTCAGCTAAAATATCACGACCGCGGACTCGGACGCGACGTATGCGGACGCGACGCACTCCCGGAACACAGCTCAGCTAAAATATCGCAATGCTCTAAAAAATATGTTTTAGGAATTAAAATAAGTTAACGAGAACTAAGCGGCAGAACGGGTAGTAGCTGATGGGTAGCGGCGCGCGGACGCGGACGCGACGCGCTCGCGGAACATAGCTCAGCAAAAATATCGCAATGATCTGAAAAATATATTTTGGCGATTAAAATAAGTTGACAACAACTGCGCGGCAGCACGGGTCTGGCTGCCAAACGCGCGGAATCGGGCGCGACTCGCTCGCGGAACACAGCTAAGTGAAATGTCGTATGATAAATTTTATCTACGTATGTGAAATAATTACCTGATGATCAAAATAGGCCACACATATACTATAAGCAGTTGCTTAAAGAAGCCTTGCGACACAATATTAAACGTTGCATTAGTCTTTCATTTCTGAAACTTGAATTTGACATCTCTGCTCAATGATGATCACTTATTAAATGAAGTAATTCAATTTTTAAAAGTTTTGATTCCTTTAATTTGCGAACCATTCCGTTATATTTGATGTTTATAAATAAACTGAAAAAAAAACTTAAAGCGATTTCGCAACTTATTTTTGAAGCATTTTTGCTGCAGCATCTTATAAAAAACATCTAAATTAAAAAATCAGAAAATGTTTAATCGAAATAAAAAATTAATTTACTGCCCATACAAATTTTTGGGGAGAAAGTTCATTTTATTGGGGAATTTGTTAATTGGGGACTAAGTACTCAGCGCCTGCTAAACATAGTGAACCATTTTTCTAGTCAAAGGCCTTTTTATCCCGGGCAAGACCGGGTAAAAACAGCTAGTAATATATATTACGCTCCTATGTGGTATTCGGAAAGTGAAGTGGATAGAAGTATTACAGCTGCGGAAATAATTTTAATACTAAAAAAGATGAAAAATAATAATAAAGCTCCTGGAGAAGATAGGGTCACCTATGAATTTTTACAAAATGCTACAACGGAATTTATTACACAACTTGCAAAAACTTATAATAAAATATTTGAATCTGGAAGAGCCGATGAAACCTTTGCAAAAAGTATAATTTTCCCAATCTGTAAAAAAGGAAATCCAAATCTACCTAGCAATTACCGAGGCATATCATTCATGAATTGTATAGCCAAAGTTTTTATGGGAATTCTAAATGAACGTATTACATCACGGTTAGAAAGGAATAAGGTATTGAATGAGTATCAAGCTGGGTTCCGGAGGCAGTATTCAACAGTAGATAATATATACAATCTGGCGTCATTAGTCCAACTTAAATTTGCTGAAAAGAAAAAATGTTATGCTTTCTTCGTAGATTTTAGAGCTGCGTTCGACAAAATATCCAGACAGCAATTAATATTTAAATTAAACAAAATCGGATTATCTACAATGGTTGTAAGGTTGCTAGAAGATATACATAAAAACACATTCTCTGCTATCTGGACAGGATGTGAGTTATCAGCATACTTTGAAAATCGGTCAGGTGTTAAGCAAGGTTGCCTTTTATCACCATTGTTATTCACATTATACTTAAATGAACTGCACGATTACCTAGAACAGCGCTGTCCAACTGGCGGCCCAGCTCATCATATTCTGTGGCCCATTAACAAAATAAAAATAATCATATTCTGTGGCCTATTAACAAAATAAAAATATGTATAATGTTTTTTTTTTTAAATTTTGTCAATTTTAAAAATGACCAGCAATTTATCAGTAAAATTTATTTGTCTTATTTTTCTTTCTAATCTAGTTTTTGTCAACTATAGGACACACGCAAAGCCAATACTATTTTGTACTATTTTGTATTACTTTTTTCCAGTCTAGTATGCCATGAAACTATACCCACAAGTGCTATAGTTTATTTAAAATTGTAAACGTTGTTTAATTTTATTCTTGTGAAATTGTTTATGCTTAACGTACAGTGAAATACATATGTATTTAAAGTTTGTAAACGCGTGTTTGATTGTTTTTATTGTGAAATTATTTTTGCTTAACATACACATAAAATTAGGTAAGTGCATTTAAAAAATTTGGTATTTAATTTTTTTTTTAATTTTTTCGTTTGTTATTATTTCAAGCGAACTTATTTTATTAAAATCATAAAATGAGTGCAAAAAAAATACGAAAAATTACGAGTGAGAATCGGGAATTTAAAGAACGATGGGAAATTGATTATATGTTTGTGAAGCAGAAAGAAAGTTATGTGTGTTTGATATGCCGGATGAATACTACTATATGTAAAGAATATAATTTGAAGCGTCATTATCAATCACAGCATGCAGACAAATATTCGCAATATAATGGTGAGTCGAGAATCGTCATACTTGAAAATTTAAAAAAACAATTTAAGCAGCAAACATCAATTATCACCTTCGCATGTAAGGCTCAGGATGCATCTGTTTATGCTTCTTATGCAGTTGCAAAATAAATTGCCAAAGCCAAAAAGCCATTTACTGATGGTGAAATTATTAAGAAGTGTGCAATCAAAATGGCTCAAGCATTTGGAGATGATAAAATGGCAAAACAATTCGAGTCAATTTCTCTTTCTCACCAAACTGTTGCAAGACGAATCTTAAAAATGGTCTCCTTCTTAGTTGAAAAATTAGCCGACATAGTAAAAAATTGTATATATTTTTCAATTGCGCTTGATGAAAGCACCTACATATGCCATACCAATCAAATGCTGATGTTTGTACGAACAGTGGATGTAGATTTTAATGTTTCGGAGGAGTTACTGAAATTGGCTTCCCTACATTCAACAACAAAAGGTGTATATTTATGAGGAACTCAAAAATGTTGTTTTATTGTATGGTGATTTTGAAAAATGCACTGCCATTGTAACTGATGGAGCAAATACAATGGTTGGGAAAAATATAGGACTCGCTGGACTGCTAAAACAAAATGGTATTAATTGTCAAATGTTGCATTGCATTATTCACCAGCAAGCTTTATGTGGAAACATTATGGGATTAAGTTGCACGATGAGTACAGTTATTAAAATAACAAATGCAATAAGAGGCGGAAACCGTGCACTCACCCATCATAAATTTAAACAATTTCTTGAAGAACTTGGTGCCGGATATGGTGATCTACTTTTGCATAGCCAAGTTTGCTGGTTAAGTGCAGGGAAATGCCTTAAAAGATTTTTTCAACTTCGTAAAGAAATTAAACTTTTTCTTATGGAAACAGAATTGGATTCGTCATTTATAGCCAGTTTTAATGAAAAACATTTTTAATTTCACTAGCATTTTTAGCAGATATTACCGAATATTTGAATGTTTTGAACAAAAGCTTGCAAGGCAAAGACCAAAACATAAGTCATCTGGTAAGCCATATCATCGGATTCTGCAATAAGTTGCGTTTGCTTCGGTCGCATTTGATCAACAACAATTTGGTGCACTTCGAGTGTTGTAATGAACTTGCAATCGAAATACAAGAAATCGGTCAACAATTAAACTTGAAAGATCATGTCCTCATGTTGGACAAATTGGTTGAAGATTTTGATGCCAGATTTTCTGATTTTGATGCAATTAAACCAGATCTAAAATTATTTAATAATCCGACTACCATCGACGTTGAAGAAACCGACATTAAATATCAAATGGAATTATGTGAATTGCAAGCTGACGAATTTTTTAAATCAAGGCTGGAGACTGGGGTAAATTTATTCAAAATGTTTCCAAACGACAAATATCCAAAATTGCGCGATTTGGGCTTAAAATTAATTTCTATGTTTGGTAGTACATATATTTGTGAACGAGCATTTTCTGACATGAAATATATCAAATCTAAATATAGAAATTCAATGGCCGACAAAACACTAGAAGAAATTTTAAGAATTTGTTCAACTAAAATTGATATAAATATCGAAGTTCTTGTAGCTGCCCATATAAATAAGCAGTTTTCACATTAATAATAATTATGTTAATATTTTTTTTTTCTTTATTTTCTTGAACTATGAACTAATAAAATTATAAATGACTTTTAATTAAAATTTAAAGTTTACTGGCCCGCCAAACCTACAAAAAGATAAAATTGGCACACATGTGCCGCAAAGTTGGACAGCGCTGACCTAGAAGGTGGATTGGTAGTTGAAGAACTCAACATACGAATACTTTTATCAGAAGACAAGAAGGTAATGCAGGAAATGATAAATAAGCTTGACACATATTGGACAATATGGAATATGGTAGTGAATATGGATAAATCAGAAATGATGGTATTTAGAAAAGGAGGAAAGTTGGCAAAGGACGAAAAGTGGTTTTACAAACAAGAAGAAATTAAAATAACATCAGAGTTCACCTACCTTGGCTTAATTTTTACTCCAAGATTGTCTTTTCAAAAACACGTTGAAAGCAGAAACAATGCTTCTAAGAGCAGTATTAATGCGACATGGCAACATTACGCTCAAAATGGAATATATTTCAAGCAGTGTGCAGAGCAGTACAAGCATATGGGGCACAAGTCTGGGGATTTACAGCTTTTGATACAGTCAACAAACTACAATGATATTTCCTTAAAAGAATACTGAAATTACCAGAATTCACACCCAATTACGCATTGGCCTTGGAAACAGGAACGGAAGAAAGCCATATATATACACATTATGTCTACATCTTAATTATGTGCTTCAAGGCTACCAAATAAATTGTCAAAGCTTATTTTGCTGAAAAATATTTTCTGGGCAAAGGAGATAAATAACTAAAATTGAAAAACAGTTTAATATTTGTTTTGATTCGCAGCTTTCAGCGAATGAGTGGCTACAAAATGCTCAGATATTGTATCGATAATTAAGATGAGTACACACAATAAAATGATATTTACAACAGGCTTCCGCAAGTAGCAGTCGGATATACAGGCATTTAACACCGGCTATGGGTTTAACATACGTGACTGGGAAAAACCTTACAATAAATGATATATCAGCTATATTGAAAGCTAGATGTGACACGTTACCATTAAGAAAATCTGTATTTACAAATAATACTGGGCGTGGTACTATTGGGTAATATTGGGCGTGGTACCTCCCATACAAGTAATAGTTCAATATTATATATCTCGAGTACTGTGATAGAGAGAGCTTTCCAAATTTATCTGATGTCACCTATTATTAATGTAAGTAGTCGGACAAAAATGGGCAGTATCGGACCAATATGCGTGGCACCTGCCATACAAATTAAATATAAAATCCCATATATCTGGAGTACTGTAATGTGAGAGTCATGGGACTTTGTGTGAGCCCATAAGTTATTCATTTGATTAGTTAGACAAAAAATGGGCGTGATCGGAGCAGTGGGCGTGGCACCGCCCATAGAAAGTAAATATGTGATATCATATAACTGGTATGCTAAAAAAGGAAGCTTTGACACTTTGCTCGAGCCTATCAGATCTTAGTATGAACAAAAAATTGGCGGGTTCACAACAATGGGCGTGGCACTCCCCATGCAAAGTAACTATTTAATGTCATATATCTGGAGTACTGTAAAAGAGACAGCTTTGTGGCTTTGCGTGAGCGTGATCCGAGCAGTGGGCGTAGCACCGCCCATGCAAAGTAGATATCTAATATCATATAACAGGTGTACTATAAAAGGGAAAGACTCGACATTTTGCATGACTCCATCAGATATTAATGTGAGTAGTCCAATAAAAATTGGGCGGGATGGGATTAGTGGGCGTGGTACCTCCTATGTAAAAAAATATGAAGCACTACGAAAGCGACAGTCTTTTGACAAGTTCATTAGTTACCAATGTGATTTGTTGTGGAAGATATATCGCCAAAATCAAAAATCACCAAACTCAAAAATCGCGAAAAATAAAAATTGCCCAAAAACAAAATTATTCAAAATAAAAAATGGGCAAAATAAAAAATCGCTCAAAAGAAAAATTGTCAAATGATATTCCAAGTTCAAGGCCAACAGTTAGTGTTGCCAGATCTAATATGAATAATCCATCTTCTTCTCATGGGCAGCTACATGTACCTTGCTCCAGGGTAGGAACGCCGAAAAATCTGATAATTGTTGTACCGAATGTAAAAACATTGTATATCAGCATCAGCAAGCATTGAAATAAAAAAATCTATAATAATCTATAGTAATATTTGTTTCTTTGTTTGTTTGTAGAAGGTAATCTCCGTAACTACTCATCTGATCTTCCTGAAATTTTCACATAGTCTTACTGCGGATATGGGAGTGCTACAGGCTTTAATTTTTAAAATATTTTTTGTGGGCGTGAGGTGCCACGGTGACATACAAAGTAAATTTTTAATATCAAATATATTAAATGTGATATATCTGAATTACTGTATTAGTGAGAGCCTTGGGACTTTGCGTGAGCCCTTTCATAACGACTCGGAAGGTGGCGGTGGGGGGGGGGGAGGGGGAGGGTGTAGCGAAGCACACCAGATTACATCTAGTTACATATATAATTATATAGGCTGGCGACAAAATGTCAAAGCCTCTTAATACTTCACTTGTTTAATATATTCAATAAAGTTATTATATTCTATTCTATTCTAGTGGTTCTAGACCGACTATAATTATACCCTATACCACTATGTGGTTTGGGTATAATGACTTTGTGCTGCTGTTTGTAACAACCAAAAATATTTGACCTAGACCCATCTTTAATTATACCGATCGAATCAGAATCACTTTCTGAGTTGATTTAACAATGTCCGTCCGTCCGTCCGTCCGTCCGTCCGTCTGTGTGTCCATGTAAAGTTTGTATTCAAACTGCAGGTCGCAAATATGAATATATTTTGATGAAATTTGGTATATAAGCTTTTATCGGCCATGGGATGAACGCTATTGAAATTGGTGAGAATCGGTCCATGTTCAGACCTAGCCCCCATACAAATTACCCATATGAAATCGACATAAATTGCCATAAGATCCAAATTGTCATATAGATCTTACTCAAATTGGGTTTGTATGCGTTCATTACATCCACTAATGAGTAGTCCAAAAATGATCCCTTTGACCCCATATAGAGCTGCTTCCCGATCTTCACTTAAATCTATTAAAAAACAAAAATATTGCACTGATTCTTCTCAAATTTTGTTTGTACATATTTTTGCAAAATTCAAGAGACTTTACCAAACATGATCAGGATCGGTCCATTTTTGGACCTAGTCCCTTTATAGATATAGCATCCGATATGAACTTTTTCATATCTGCAGCCAAAAAAATTAATAAAAATCCCACTCAAATTTGGTTTTTGCTTATTTTCAATGTCCAGTTAGTTGGGCCTAAGAGATAGGGTTTCTAAACGCATGGTATAGGGTATCGTATAGTCGGTTTAGACCGACTATAATTTTCTTACTTGTTTTCTGTTATGTTTTTTCGAAGACGAATTCTTGTACGTTGTATTCTACATCGCAATAAAGTCGTATGGGACACAGGTTTACCCAATTGTTTACAAAAACAATATATCTTTTGCATTACTCACACTTTTAACCATTTGTAAAATGCAAACCAAATGAGGCTTTACACTTTTTGAAAAGCTTTAGCGTTATTATTATGTATCTTAATTTTTTTTTTGTTGTTTTATAAAACTTACCTCTTAAGTTCGCTTGTACTTCCTTTAACAAATAAAACAACTTTTAATTTACTTTCTTTGCTAATGATTGAAGCCTTTTTAGCTAAGTATCTCTGGATGACCTCAATCTTAGGACGAGATAATTATATTTTATTTTCATTTTGCTAAAATATAACATTTCGTAGAATTTTTTTTTATGTTTTTTTTTTTTTTTTCATTTCCTTTAAACTTAAGGTACAAGTACACGTACATATTGTTTGTTTTTGTAGATTTTGAAAATAACTTCAAATATTAAATCTTTATTTGTTGCTTTAAGACAGATTTTATTATGTGTAAGTTTTTTTGAAATCCATTTTTAAACAATAATTTTTAATAAACATTTTTATAAATATATTTTTTTGTATTTTTTTGATTTTTCTTTTTAATATAAATATGTATTCTGTTCAACATTGATAAAAACATTTAGATTTCTTATATTTTTTTTATATATATATATTTTATTTTTTATTTAAATATAAATATTTTATTGTGTGTTGTTGATTTAACAGATCTTTTTTTTTTTTGTGAATTAATATTTTTTCAGCAAAATTTTGTTCTTGCTCATAGCTTTCTTTTTTTTTTAGGTTCAAATGGGACACCTATTAAAATATAAATTTAAAAAAAAATATATAATACTGTCGTACACTTTTTTTAAGTTTAGTTTTATTACTTTAGTTCCTTAAAAAGGTGGTTTTAGTTTTTAGTACATACTTTTCTTGTGTGTTTGAACATTTGAATGCGATTCACTTAGCGGATTGTCTTTAGGGATATTAGTATTGGACAATTTTTGAATATTTTGTTTTATTTTTTTATTTTATTTTTTTATTGTTGTAAAATATTCATATACTTATACAAATCTTAAACGACTAAGACAGCAAAGATTTTGTTTCCTTTAAGTTTTTCTTATATATTTTTTTTTGCATTAAATTAAATGAAATTCCCTTAAGATGTTGTTTAAGGGCATTTTCTTTGGATGTTTATATGAAATTACAGTTTCTTAATATGTTTCTTTTTATGATTTTTTCTTTTAATTTAAATATTTATTTGTCACAAGTATACATATTTTTTTAAATTTATTTTAAGTAAAACATCTAAAAACATTTATTTTGTTATTAATTTTTTTAATTTTTTTTTATTTTTTAAATTTTCTTTCAACATTTATAAATATTTTAGCTAAAATCATCGCTTATCAGTTGATTTATTTATTTTGTTTTTTGCGTGTTTTGTTTTAAAAGATATGGTAGAAGTTTCTTAATCATAAATTATTTTTAAAATATATTAATTAAATATTGCATAAGTTGTAGTGTCATATTTATTTTATTTTTTATTTTTTTTGTTAGTAAAAGTTTTTAAAATTGGTTCATTAAATATATTTTTGGTATAATTTAATTTTTTAGCATTTTATTTAGATTTCATAATTACGAAATTTATTAGCCACCTCTGAATTTTCAGTACCCCATTCTTGTTTGCGACTGCCATAGTATAGGGCTGCTCCTCCTTCAGAAGCCCGGCGATGTGCTGGATTTGGTGAGGCTGCTGACAAGCCACCACTACCGCCAGCACCTGCACCTGTTGCTGCCGTCTCGGGCAACATACGATCTTTAGTTTTGGGTGTTGCCCAATGCATGGACTATTTTTTATTTGGTAGAGAATTAAACAAAAATATTTAAATTAAAATATTAGTTTTATTAAAAAATTACATGCTTTTTCGTTACAACATCGATATTTCTTTTGGATACTTATGGATCGAGAGGTAGTTGCTGGGACATTTTTCACATCTATGTTGAAAACTTGGCAAAATTTGTGAAGTCAAAGTGTTTAGAGGTATTAAAGAAGTATAAAATAATAAGGGGAAGGTGCTCATGCTTAGAAAAACACATAAAAGTTCTTAGTTTTCAAATTTATAACTAATTCTTTATTAGTAAATAAAAAAATATCAAACCGGTTAACCGAAAAACAGGGTTTACCCTATATTAAAATTACTTTCGAACTGGTTAACTGAAATTAACCGTTAACCATGAACCGGTTTTGGAGTCGGTTAACCGGTTTATATTACAGTTTCCTTCTAATTTGTGTTATATATATTACAAAGCCTGAATTTTTTTCTATACTTATAAATTTGTTTGTAATTAGCACCTCAGATATTCATAATATAATAATTTTTTGTGCCGGTTAACCGGTTTTTTTTTTATTACTTTACGTTAATATTTCGCTTTTTTGCGTCCTAACTGTTAATCAGCGGGAGATATCGAGACTAGAAATGAGAACAACATGATCACTTCTCTAGTCAAACGAATTATAACATATGAAAGTGTAAAATGGAGTGTAAACTCATTTAGAACATACAAATCAGCTGGACCAGATGGGATTTTCTCAGCCCTACTAATAAATGGTCCGGATACGCTTAAAAGAAAACTGGTTCATATCTTCAGCGCCAGTCATGCACCTAGTAATATTCTAACTAAGAGGACAAAGGTGAAGGTTGTATTTCATCCCAAGGGAGGAAATAAACCTGTTGATCATCCGAAATCATATAGACCAATCAGTCTCTCATCCTTCATGCTGAAGACTATGGAAAAGATGATTGATCTATACATTCGCAATGAACTTCTGAAAAGTAGACCGCTACATAATCTTCAATTTGCCTACCAAAAAGGTAAATCAACGATCACAGCTGTCCACAAATTAACTTCAATAATTGAAAACACACTAGAGTTGAACGCAGTAGCCTTATGTTCCGCTTTTGAAGGCGGTTTTGACAATGCCAGCTTTCAATCTATGGAAGGAACGCTGATCAGATTGGACTCGGACCCAATTGTGACAGGGTGGATAAAAAAGTTGCTCTCTAGGAGACAAGTAGTGGCTAATCTTGGAGATGAAGGGAGAAGGATCAGCATTATAAAAGGATACCCTCAGGGAGGCGTACTTTCCCCATTACTATGGTCAATCTTGGTGGATGACCTCATTGTAAAACTAAACAATAATGGTTTTATCACTGTGGGTTATGCAGATGACATCACAGTGTTTATAAGTGGAACACATGACCAGACAATTGGGGAACTAAGGCTTACATGGGAATGATGCGAAGACGAGGGACTTTCCATAACTCCCAATAAAACCACAATTATTCCGTTCACTAGAAAACGGAATCTTTATATTCCATCACTTCATATAAGGAACACGGAGGTCCAACTCAAGGAGGAGGTAAAATATCTGGTTATATTACTTGATAGAACACTCACCTGAAATCCTCATCTAGAGTCGATAACGAATAAGGCTGTAAAGTCAATAGGGGCCAGCAAACAACTTCTAGGCAGTTCGTGGGGTCTAAACCCTAAAATGTCATTGTGGATATATAAACAAATGATCCTTCCGGGTATTTTATATGGCTCAGTTATATGGTAGCAGAAGGCAAACCGGAATGGATCACGTTTAAAATTATCCAAAATACAGAGATCAGCATGTTTCAACATCACGGGAGGGAGCAATGAGAACAACTCCTACGGCAGCTACGGAGGTTATCCTAAATCTCACTCCGCTGCACTTATCGATTTAAGGAGAAGCTTTTAAGCAAGCTATTGACCTTCACAGACTGTACGAATTTAAGGAAGGCGATCACATATGACACCTGAAGATCCTTGATAAAGCCAAAAGCATAAAAGATATGACTTTATGTCGTGATCAGATAGATCCTGTTTTGGAATTTAAAAATAACTACACTGTTCATATCCCGAGCAGATTCGAGTGAGAATCTAACCCTACATGGCTGCAAGTGGTGCACTGACGGATCCAAAACAACAGAAAGAGTGGGAGCGGAGGTATACGGACCAAGGTGCTTATCCCCATATCCCTCTATCTAATGAATCCACAATATTTACAGCGGAACTATACGCAGCTACTCTTAAACTAATGGAAAGAAACCTGACAAGGACGAAGATAAATTTTATGTCAGATAGCCAGGCTGTTCTAAAAGCACTGGACAAATCGATATACCACCATAAATCCCTACTCGAAAGCCATAGAGCCCTAAATAAACTAGCTGAACTTAATAAAGTGACGCTTACATGGGTACCAGGTTACAAAGGGTACGAAGGAAATGAGAAGGCCGATGAACAGGCAAGACGAAGAGCGGAAAGACCATTTATTGGTCCAAACCCTCAATTCGGATTAACCAGAAAATACATAACCGAGAAAATCGACAGATCGATTAAAGAGGAATCAGTGGAGTATTGGAATGGACAATTGCTACTTCAACACTCAAAAAAATTCTTGCATCGAAGCGAAAAAAGGAGCAGAGATGCCCTAATATTGAACAGATCCAATCTAATACTCCTATGTGGGGCACTCACAGGGCATTATGCGTGCAACTCATCCTATACAAAATGCATTTGGCTGAAAATTAAACGTGCAGATACTGCCTGGAGAATGATGAAACATATACTGGCAAAGTGTCCAGCATTTGCATATCTCAGGCACAAACTTTTTGGCGAATCTGAAATCAGGGAAGAGGCATACAAAACATCCTAAATCGTACGTCGTATCTGTTAAAGATCCTTAGCAGTAAAGAAGATCTCAAGTGACTTTATTCGAAATTTATGAAATTTTTGCAAATAAAAGTTTCCTTCAAAACCTTTTGAGTCTTTAAGGTATGACCTCCCTTTAAAAAAAAATTTTTTTCAATTTTTTTTTTCACAAATGTCTTCTAAAATCCTTCAGAAATAATGCCCTTAAAGGATTCTTTTGAAGCTCTAATTATTTTTGGAGTTACAGAGCTATATATGTATACTAGCCAATTCCAGCGCTCGAAATTCGAGTGCAATTTTTAGGCAACTTTATTTTTCAACTTAACCAATTCACAAACCAACACTTTTTTGGTTTATTATTATTGTGAATGAAGATAACAAACTCATTAACAAACACATTAACAAATTTAATAAACACACACATAGCATATGTATGCTTTTATGTATGTGTTAGTAGCAACTTTAAATGCAAATTACTCAAAATTAAGAACAAAATTTAATAATCTGTAATTCTGGAAAACAACTAAAAAGAAATACCTTTCAAATAATATACGTTTGGTCAAAATTTGGACAAAACGGTAGAAGAAAACATCGGGCACTAGGAAGCGCCTAGCCTATTAATATTATCGATATATATTTGTACGACAATATAGAAACTTCGTGTAATAAAACTTTTTCCCGAAATCCCTTTTTCAAATTGGGTGTCGTTTTTCTTGAGAACCAGATGTTCTGAACTAGGATAATTGGGCTAACTTTACTGCCGGAGGAGGGATGGGGCAAAACCCCCCCCCCCCCCAAAAAACAGCTAATTATTCCATTTTTTTTATCGCGCAATTTTGTCAATTTTTGATATTTTGGAAATATCATAATTCAGGACTGCCGGACCTGATTATCCAAATGCCGTCAGCCGAATTTCGATTCGAAATTTGGTTCTCAAGAAAAACGACACCCCATTTGCCTTCTCATTTTTATGTACCCTTTTTCACCGCTCTGGGAGGGGAGAATAAAAAAATAGAAACAAACAAATACGGAAAAGACTAGAAAATTACATCTACTTTTACGTAAAAAACCCAAAGTTGATAAATTGAAAAGCGACTGAGCTACAGCACATTTAACCAAGTAAGAAAATTATAGTCGGTCTAGACCGACAATACGATACCCTATACCATGGTTTAGAGACCCTATCTCTTCGGTCCAACTAATTGGATATTGAAAATAAGCATGAACCAAATTTGAATGGCATTGTTATTAATTTTTTTGGCTGCAGATATGGAAAAGTTCATATCGGATGCTATATTTATGTGGGGACTAGGTCGAAAAATGGACCGATCGTGACCATATTTGGTGAGGTCACTTATATTTTGAAAATATATATAGAAGCCAAATTTGAGAAAAATTTGTGCAATATTTATACCCTATACCACTATGTGGTTTGGGTATAATGACTTTGTGCTGCTGTTTGTAACAACCAAAAATATTTGACCTACACCCATCTTTAATTATACCGATCGAATCAGAATCACTATCTGATTCGATTTAACGATGTCCGTCCGTCCGTCCGTCCGTCTGTGTGTCCATGTAAAGCTTGTAATCAAACTGGCAGTCGCAAATATGAATATATTTATCGGCCATGGGATGAACGCTATTGAAATTGGTGAGAATCGGTCCATGTTCAGACCTAGCCCCCATACAAATGACCCCTATGAAATCAACATATATTGCCATAAGATCCAAATTATCATACAAATCGTAGTCAAATTATGTTTATATGTATATATTACATCCATTAATTAGTAGTCCAAAAATGATCCCCATTGGACAGCTCTTAGTCATAGGGCCCATATAGAGCTGCTTCCCGATCTTCACTTAAATCTATCAAAAAACAAAAATATTGGACAGATTTTTCTCAAATTTGGTTTGTATATATTTTTTGAAAGTGTAAGTGACTTTACCAAATATGGTCAGGATCGGTGCTTTTTTGGACCTAGTCCCCATATAGAAATATCATCCGATATGAACTTTTTCATATCTGCAGCCAAAAAAATTAATCAAAATGCCACTCAAATTTGGTTTATGCTTATTTGCTATAACCAATTAATTGGACCGAAGAGATAGGGTCTCAAAACCTTGGTATAGGGTATCGTATAGTCGGGCTAGACCAACTATAATTTTCTTACTTGTTTTGTTTTTTGATAGATTTTAGAGAAGATCGGGAAGCAGCTCTATATGGGGCCTATGACTAAGTATTTCATATAGGGATTTTATTTCGACTACTGATTAATGGATATAATAAACACATGCAAACCCAATTGACTGCGATCTATATGATAATTTGGATCTTATGGCAATTGATGTCGATTTCATAGGGGTCATTTGCATGGGGACTAGGTCTGAACATCGACCGAATTTCGCCAATTTCAATAGCGTTCGTTCTAGGGCCGATAAAAGCTTATATATCAACATCAAAATATATGCATATGTGCGACCTGTAGTTTGATTAAAAGGTTTACATGACAGACGGACAGACGGACGGACGGATGGACGGACTCAGAAAGTGATTCTCAGTCGATCGGTATAATAAAAGACAAAGGACAAATATTTTTGGTATTTACAAACAGCAGCACAAAGTCATACCGAAACCATTTAGTGGTATAGGGTATATAAACGTTATTTTTGTGGGATTGAAAGGTAGGACATACCTTAAATAGGAAGAGGTGTTAAATTAAAATCTTCCAATTAATATTTCCATAATGGTTGTATACCAGAGACTGGTGTATACTAAAAATATTCTCTGAAATTGAAAGTTACAGCAAATGTTTTTTAATCTTTAACTAAATTTTCATAAAAACTTTACTTATGGTTAAAAAAAAGTCTTCAAAGCGATCACTTTTAAATTACAGTCGAAGATTAGTCAATGATAGAATTTCAAGAAAAATAAAAGCTATTGTGTGCATCTCATACAAACGCCAACGAGATTTTTTAACTGCAGAATTTTATCACTATCAGGTATTATCGGATTTAGGATTCACTACATTAAAACTACCACAACTAAAGATACCAGTATTTAGTTAATATGAAAATATTGGCACTATTTTTAAGTCTTCATAGAAATGCCTTATATATCATAAAAAAATTATGTGAGTCCGATTACAGGGGAGATGTGTAAACATCTTGTAATTAAAGTTTTTTTATGGAAGTTTTTTAAAATCAAACAAAAAGCGTTATCTATGTATCTTTTATAGCAATCAACTGCAGGAGATATCCTAATATATGTAAAAACCGGCTAATTTTTAATTTTTCGTTTTTCTTTTATATTTATCATTTTTAATTTTTCATCTTTCATTTTTTCATATTTCATTTTTTATTTTTATTTTTAGTTTTTCATTTTTTATTTTTATTTTTCATTTTTATTTTTTATTTTTCATTTATTTATTTCTCATTTTTTTTCATTTTTTATTTTTGATTTTTCATTTTGTATTTGCATATTGCGTTTTCTTTTTGATTTTTTATTTTTCATTTTTCCTTTTTAATTTTTTATTTTTCATTTTTTATTTTTCATTTTAATTTTTCATTTTTCATTTTCAAACAGGTTATTACATATCATAATTTTTTCACCAAGACAATCATAAGTCACACCGATTTTTTCTTACGCTCACATGTTATGCTAATTTTTTCGCATTATGATTTTTTGTAAAAAAAACCCGTTTAAATTTTTACGATAAGGCAAATATTTAAGTAACAGAATGATTTATTGGCAAAATTATAAAAATTGGAAAATGGACTCACTGATTCTGAAACGCCGTATTATTAATATTTCATTTCACAAAATTACTACTCATACGACTATATATTAAATAGCAGAACATGAATTGTACATAGCCCCTTCAGACCCGAGTAGTAACACGATTGTAGTCATTGTAAATCCATCTATATAAAAATTCTTTTTAGCAAAGTCTACTTTCTTCTGTTTTAATTCTCGTTTGTGTAAAGAGCATACAAGAGAATTCACAATCACTGAACACCGGTAAAAAAAATCAGAAAAATGTATTTATCTAGACTTTAAGCATCTTAAACCAGATCTCACAATCAGTATATCTAGGTCTGAAAGGCATAGTTACTAGTTCTTAACAAGGTACCGTCTCTTAAAAAGAAATTTTTCTTAAAAAAAGCCTCTTTTCTTAAAAAATTTTCTAAAACAGTAACTTTTCTTAAAAGAGGCATTTTCTTGAAAAAATACCATTTCTTAAAAATATATATTTTCTAAAAAACAGCTTCTGTTAAAAAATTGATTTTCTTTAAATAGTATATTTTCTAAAAATATGCAAAACTTTTTGTTAAAAAAGTAAGGTCTATTTAAAAAACTACATTTTTTAAAAAAGTACTATCACTTAAAAAATATCTTTTCTTAAAAATTAGATTTTGTAAAAAAATGGTAAAAAAAAAACTATTTCCTATAAAAGAACCTCTTCTAAAAACAGTACCTTTTCTCAAAAAACATTTTCTTGAAAAAGAGGCTTTTTCACAAATTTACATTTTCTTAAAAAAGTACCTTTACTTAAAAAAATACCTCTTCTTAATAAGTGACTTTTTGAAAATGGTACCTTTTCTAAAAGAAAAAACTTTTTCCTAAAAAAGTATCTTTTCAAAAAACAGTACCTTTTCTTAAAAAAAGTAGCTTTTCTTTAAAAATTTACATTTACTTCAAAAAGTACCTTTTTCAAAAAAAAAACCTTCTCTTCCTAAAAAAAATGGCTTTTTTTTTAAAAAGTGTGTTTTCTCAAAAAGTACTTTTTCCTAAAAAGTATACTTTTTTAAATAATACCTTTAACTTGAAAAAGTACCTTTTCTTTAATAAAATACATTATCGTAACAAGCGTTCTTATTCTTGAAAAAAGTACCTTTTCTTAAAAAAAGGTTCTTTTTTTAAATTGTACCCTTACGTAAAAAATTAAATTTTCTTCAAAAAATATATTATCTAAAAAAAGTATATTTACAACAAAAAAAAAAACGTTTCTCTTCTTAAAAAACTGAATTTTCTTATAAAAATTTTACATTCATAAAAAAATTGATTTTTCAAAAAAGTACCTTCTTAAAAACGATCATTTTCAAAAAAAGTTGCATCAGACAATTTTGTTATAAAAGGTATTCTTTCTTTTTTTAAAATAGTTAAAAAAATTAAATTGTTAAAAAAAAGTACTTTTTGATACGTTCATTTTCTTAAAGAAGTACCTTTTTGTAAACGTACATTTTCTTTAAAAAAAATACCTTTTCTAGAAAAAGATATTTTCTTAAAAAAGTACCTTTTCTGAAAAATGCAGCTCTTCTTTAAAAAGCTCCTTTTCTTAAAAATATACATTTTCCTAAAAAAAATTCTGTTTTTTAAACATTGTACCTTTTGTTACAAAAGAACGTTTCCTTATAAAGAGCCTTTTCCTAAAACAGTACCTTCTTTAAAAAATAAACTCTCTTTAAAAGTACCTTTCATTAATAATATCGTTTTATTTAAAAAAACTTTCTTTTAAGTACATTTTTTCAAATGTGTCTTTTCTTAAAATAGTACTTTTAATTAAAAAAAAATCCTTTTATTGTAAAAGTACATCATCTTCAAAAGAGTACTTTTCTTAAAAGAATCAATTTTTAAACCCTATGCCATGCGTTTCGAATTTGTCTTCGGACCAACTACTTATATGGGTATAAAAAATAAGCATAAACCAAATCTGAGTTGAATTTTTATTATTATTTTTTTTATGCATATATCTGAAAAAGTTCATATCGGATGCTATACTTATATGGGGACTAAGTCGAAAAATGAACCGATTCTGGCCATATATTTCAAACCAAATTTGAGAAAAATATGTGCAACATTTTTATTTTGGTTGAGATGAAGAGCGGGAAAAAGCTGAGCCGATCGGTATAACAAAAGATGAGTATAGATCAAGTTTTTTGATGGTTACAAATATCAGCACAAAGTCATTGGACCCTAACCACACAGTGCTATAGGGTATAAAAATACTTTTTTTAATGGAGTTTTCATCAAGTTTCAAAAAAGCGACTATGAAAAATGTTTAAATTTTAAACCTTTGAAACAAGTTTGCGGGTCATCCCCGCTATTTCTGACTTTTTTTTCTTAAATTTTTTAGCGATTTTTTGAAAAGAGTTGCTGGGTGCTCTATAAATTAACATAAGTGCAAAATACAATATCATTGTGGTATTGTGGTCTTATATTGATGTTTTTGTAAGCAAAGTAGCTACATAAACATTAGAGTGAGTCGAATTTTTGTATGAAAACTTCCTTCATGAACATAAGAGTGGGTCGAATTTAATATGTCCTTTCAAGGCCAGAAAAATATACTACTCACCTGTGTTGTAAAAAAACAACAAATTAAGCAGCTAAATTAACCATAATTTTGCTATATTAGTTTTGTTTTTAATATTACAAAATAATCGAAGCTAGAAGGTCATTCTCTTCATTCAGATTATTCTGTTTTTGAAACGAGTAACCACGATAACGACTTATTTGCTATGGTTTATGTTTATTTTATGTTTTCATATTAGCTCAGGTCAACAAAACAAACACTGTAAAAATTCTATCCACTCTCATATATACGTGTATGTATATGTACTCGTATATCTAAAATATAACGAGGATATCATTATAACAAGTTTCGTAGAAAAACATGTCGCCATTACCCATATTTACGAGTATATGGTAAAAACCTCAAGTCACTGTTTATACACATGATGGTTTGTGGCTTTCTTTTACTTACTCGTACTTGGCTACGATATGGAATTTTTTGATGGACATATTGAGGTAATTGATTTCTTTTCTTTCTTTTTTCTTTTACTTTCCAAACAATGATGAGTTTAGAATTTATGAATATGCAATAAAATAATAAAAGATATTTTTATTTTTTTGTAAAATAAACCTTGTTGCAGTAGCAGGGCATACATGTGCCTGTTAAAAGTGATTACTTAATATTGTATAACAAAGTTGAAAAGAAAATGGAAATATCCATATTAAATAAAATAAAATCCATTTGAAGTAGAGATTTTTGTAGATTTTTCTTTTGATATGTAAACATCTATGCGATCAGGGGGGTAAAAATCACAAACTTCCCTTACGGAAGCGGAACTATTTACGGAAATGGAAGCTACAATTATTTAGCTGATTCATCAACCAACAGAAAGCGCCATGAATGTATAGCATACAACTGCAACCATCAAGTATGACAAACAAAGCAGTTGCTTGCTATACACATGTAGATAGCGCTTACTGCTTGAATATATATTTTTATTCACAAACCACAATGATTTCCAGAATTGCACCAAAATATTTCGGTATTTTGTTTAGTTTTATTTAAGTTCTAAACAAAACCGCGTCTTTACTCTATTTGGAAATGTTTTTTCTGTTTTTTTCTTTTTTCAATATAGTAATATTGACACAATTATATGTTGACAACTTTCATTAATAAACATTTTTAGTAGTTATTACTATTTTTCATAATAAAACAAAATTTTTTTTAAATAATACAATAATACAATAAATCTATAATATTAATAGCCAAGGCAAAAGTAAGTGTTTGGAGATAAAATGAAGGCACACTTTATTGGAAGTGTTTGGAGACAAAATGAAGTGTAAGGAGATTAAATCAGGGAGCGAATAGCGTTATAAAAACGTTTTTTTTCTAAAACGGGCCTAATTTCGGTATTCCATATAGAATGTTGCTATTTTCTTAAACATTTATTTTTATAAAAATTTATAATTAATTTTCTCAATCATTTAAAGTTATTCGTAACACTACAACTTATTATATATATATTTAACAACTATCACTGCATTTAATATTATTTTTAATAAATAAATAAAATAATAAACACATGTAACCGGTAGTAGAGTTTAAAGGTTTTTAGTAAAATCACGTGATTTTAAACCAATTTCACACTTTACAAATATCTGGGGTCGAATCGTCGCATTCATTATCGAAATTTTTCAATCGAAATTATTTTTTTATTTTCCCAAATAATATACAAAGCGTAATTTAACTCTGTCACAGATAGCAAGTTATTATACATAGTTAATAGTAAAAGTGGAACGAGGTCTGACGATTGTCCGTCTTCTTTAAATAATAAACCAAAATATGCAATTTCGACTGATTTTATTCGATTTGCCCCTTGCATATTTTGATGTGTAAACATCTATACGCGCAGAGGGGTAAATTTCTATTTCACAATACAATCGCAAAAACAGCGTAACACATCGGTGTGAGCTGAAGCGTAAATCGGTGTGACTTTATATGATTGTATTTGCGAAAAAATTATGATATGTTCTTTTCTAAACATTTTCCAATTGTCTTTCAAAAAACATCAATTGTATTTCAGAAAACATCAATTGTATTTCAGAAAACATCATTTGAATTTCAGAAAACATAAATAGAATTTCAGAAAACATCAATAGAATTTCAGAAAACATCATTTGAATTTCAGAAAACATCAATATAATTTCAGAAAACATCAATATAATTTCAGAAAACATCAATTGTATTTCAAAAACCATCAATTGTATTTCAGAAAACATCATTTGAATTGCAGAAAACATAAATAGAATTTCAGAAAACATCAATTGTATTTCAGAAACCATCAATTGTATTTCAGAAAACATCATTTGAATTTCAGAAAACATAAATAGAATTTCAGAAAACATCAATAGAATTTCAGAAAACATCATTTGAATTTCAGAAAACATCAATATAATTTCAGAAAACATCAATATAATTTCAGAAAACATCATTTGAATTTCAGAAAACATCAATATAATTTCAGAAAACATCAATAGAATTTCAGAAAACATTATTTGAATTTCAGAAACATCAATATAATTTCAGAAAACATCAATAGAATTTCAGAAAACATTATTTGAATTTCAGAAAACATAAATAGAATTTCAGAAAACATCAATATAATTTCAGAAAACATCAATATAATTCAGAAATCATTCGAGTTTCAGAAAACATCAATTGAATTTCAGAAAGCATCAATAGAATTTCAGAAAACATCAATTGTATTTCAAAAACCATCAATATAATTTCAGAAAACATTATTTGAATTTCAGAAAACATCAATTGTATTTCAGAAACCATCAATTGTATTTCAGAAAACATCATTTGAATTTCAGAAAACATAAACAGAATTTCAGAAAACATCAATAGAATTTCAGAAAACATCATTTGAATTTCAGAAAACATCAATATAATTTCAGAAAACATCAATATAATTTCAGAAAACATCATTTGAATTTCAGAAAACATCAATATAATTTCAGAAAACATCAATAGAATTTCAGAAAACATCAATAGAATTTCAGAAAACATTATTTGAATTTCAGAAACATCAATATAATTTCAGAAAACATCAATAGAATTTCAGAAAACATTATTTGAATTTCAGAAAACATAAATAGTATTTCAGAAAACTTCAATATAATTTCAGAAAACATCAATTGTATTTCAGAAAACATCATTCGAGTTTCAGAAAACATCAATTGAATTTCAGAAAGCATCAATAGAATATCAGAAAACATCAATTGTATTTCAAAAACCATCAATATAATTTCAGAAAACATTATTTGAATTTCAGAAAACATAAATAGAATTTCAGAAACAATCAATATAATTTCAGAAAACATCATTTGAATTTCAGAAAACATCAATTGTATTTCAAAAACCATCAATATAATTTCAGAAAACATTATTTGAATTTCAGAAAACATAAATAGAATTTCAGAAAACATCAATATAATTTCAGAAAACATCATTTGAATTTCAGAAAACATAAATAGTATTTCAGAAAACATCAATATAATTTCAGAAAACATCAATTGTATTTCAGAAAACATCATTCGAGTTTCAGAAAACATCAATTGAATTTCAGAAAGCATCAATAGAGTTTCAGAAAACATCAATTGTATTACAAAAACCATCAATATAATTTCAGAAAACATTAGTTTAATTTCAGAAAACATAAATAGTATTTCAGAAAACATCAACATAATTTCAGAAAACATCAATTGTATTTCAGAAAACATCATTCGAGTTTCAGAAAACATCAATTGAATTTCAGAAAGCATCAATAGAATTTCAGAAAACATCAATTGTATTTCAAAAACCATCAATATAATTTCAGAAAACATCAATTGAATTTCAGAAAACATCAATTGTATTTCAGAAAACATCAATATAATTTCAGAAAACATCAATTGTATTTCAGAAAACATCATTCGAGTTTCAGAAAACATCAATTGTATTTCAGAAAACATCAAGAGAATTTCAGAAAACATAAGCTGTATTTCAGAAAACATCTATAAAATTTCAGAAAACATCAATTGAATTTCAGAAAACATCAATACAATTTCAGAAAACATCATTTGAATTTCAGAAAACATAAATAGTATTTCAGAAAACTTCAATAAAATTTCAGAAAACATCAATTGTATTTCAGAAAACATCATTCGAGTTTCAGAAAACATCAATTGTATTTCAGAAAGCATCAATAGAATATCAGAAAACATCAATTGTATTTCAAAAACCATCAATATAATTTCAGAAAACATTATTTGAATTTCAGAAAACATAAATAGAATTTCAGAAACCATCAATATAATTTCAGAAAACATCATTTGAATTTCAGAAAACATCAATTGTATTTTAAAAACCATCAATATAATTTCAGAAAACATTATTTGAATTTCAGAAAACATAAATAGAATTTTAGAAAACATCAATATAATTTCAGAAAACATCAATTGTATTTCAGAAACCATCAATATAATTTCAGAAAACATCATTTGAATTTCAGAAAACATAAATAGAATTTCAGAAAACATCAATATAATTTCAGAAAACATCAATATAATTTCAGAAAACATCAATTGAATTTCAGAAAACATCAATAGAATTTCAGAAAACATCAATTGTATTTCAGAAAACATCAATTGTATTTCAGAAAACATCATTTGAATTTCAGAAAAAATAAATAGAATTTCAGAAAACATCAATAGAATTTCAGAAAACATCAATAGAATTTCAGAAAACATCAATTGTATTTCAGAAAACATCAATTGTATTTCAGAAAACATCAATTGAATTTCAGAAAACATCAATTGTATTTCAGAAAACATCAATTGTATTTCAGAAAACATCAATTGAATTTCAGAAAACATCAATAGAATTTCAGAAAACATCAATTGTATTTCAGAAAACATCAATTGAATTTCAGAAAACATAAATAGAATTTCAGAAAACATCAATTGAATTTCAAAAAGCATTATTTGAATTGCTGAGAACATTAATTGTATTTCAGAAAACATCAATTGAATTTCAGAAAACATCAATTGCATTTCAGAAAACATCAATTGAATTTCAGAAAACAGCATAATCGACTTATTTTTTATTCACTGGAAAATATGATGTTGATGTTTTCTTTAATTATTAGATGTTTACACATCTCCCTTGTGATCGGACTCACATGATTTTTTTTTCTTCTCTATCGCGCACTAATAAAAAACAATATCAAAAATTGCACATTAATTGGCGTATGAATTGCAAACTGCCTGACCAAATAACATTAAACAAAAAAAAAAATAATAAATATATATACATATATGTATATTAGCGTGTTCCGAGTTATTTTTTTTTTTTTAGCATGATGGGGATTTTGTCCAACATTTTTTTTTTTGCTATTTTTTCCTGTAAATTCGAAAAAACGAAATCGGGACGCGCTAATGTATATATACATATCTATTTATATTAGGGTGACAGCCATTTTTTTCGAATTTCAAAACGTGCGGGTCGGGGTATTGTGACACTGGATCTAAAACTTTAGAGCGCAAAATTTGAGCCAAATCGGACAATGCTTTCTAAACGCGCATTGAATTCAAAGTTCAAATATGAATTTATATGTAAAAATTATCAAAAAAAAAAAAAAAAAAAAATACGTTTTTCACAAAAATTTTGATATTAATAATTGCGTTTCAATTAATTTAGTTAATAAACCGTAATTAAGAGTAAATTATCTTTCTAATAAAACAACAAAATCCATTATCGGTTGAAAAACAGCCAAGTTATATCAAGTTCCCCAGGCAATAAATGCGCCGCAGACCATTTGATTAAGAAAATCGAACTCACATTTTAAAAGACATTGAAATAATTTGCAAGAACAATATTTTTGCACTTTCCTGATCCCAAAATGTTCTTATGTAAAGTATTTTGCATCTCGCCTATTGTTATGCCGTTCTAAATTAATGTCAAAAAGGTACGTATGTTTTAGCACAATTTTAAAATATCCAATTTTACTTTTTAAAAAATTTTGTTCAAGAAATTCTCCGAAATTAACGAATGGACTTTAAGGTCTTATTAACAAAATATATGTGATGTGAAGAATGCTAAATATTGAAGGTATCCTGTTCTTAATTTGGCGAGGGCAGCGTTTTTATTTCAGCGGATTTGAAGAAAAATTTGTTTTTTCATACTTTTTTTTAGCTGTTAGGCTGCATCTTTTTGGTGTTTTAATATTTCAAATATCTTTTGTCAAAATATTATACTACTTGATATAGGTTCTCAATCTTGTAAATTAAGGTTAAATTGAAACACTATAAACTGTCCCTCTTTAAGGTCAAAAGTCAAATTTAAGGACATTTAAATTTTTTTAAAACAAAATATCGAAATTATATATATTTGTGGAATCATTTCGATAAAACTAGTTGATAATATTTTAATAATTCTAAAAAATAATATTCTGGACTTATTTTCTGAAATTAACTCGGGGGGTATTCTAGTCTGATTTAATTTTGAGATTACTGATAAAAATATTTACTCTCATCACTCATCATCGCATAAATGATTTATGAATTCGATAAAACCAAATATTATTACATATTATCGTGCGAGTTGATCGCATTAGAACTAACTTGTTAAGTATACTCAACAACAACAAAAAAGGAACACCACTATCTTTTTCATGAGTGCCCAAAATAAATTTCGTAGGTCTAAGGCACTTGCTTTCAACAGCTCACACTTCCTCAATTTTTAAAAATTTTTCTTTTTGAAAAAAATTGATTTTTTATATTCAACAGAGAAAAAATTAAGAAAATTATAGACCGAATACCACTTGCCATGACCTAGATCTAGACCGAATACCCCTTGCCATCAATTTAGAGAAAGGGTCTTAGGTTCAACTAAATGTATATAAAAAATAAGCGAAATTTGTTTGTTATTGTTCTAAATTTGTTGCCTGTTGATATCAAAAAAAATCATATCGGATGCTATTTTTATAAGGGGACTATATCGAAAAATGCATCGAGCCAGACCATATTGGGTGAAGCCACTTATTTTTCGAATAAACATATACAAACCAAATTTGAGGAAATGTTTTTGTTTTGTGGTAGATTTAGTTGATGTTCGAGAATCAGTTTTATATAGCGACTATGATTAAAAATGGTTCTACAAAGTTTAGTTTCGGTTTGCTAATTAATGGTTGTAATAAATATGCACAAACCAAATTTCATCGCCAATTTAAGTCTATCTCATAGGGGTCATTTGTAATAGGTGTAGATCTGAGCATGAACCGATTTTCACCATCCTATGGCCGATAGAAGCGTATATGATGAATTTCATTTAAAAATCAAGATAAAACTGAAATTTTGAACCCGACCACCTCAGATATCGATGAAATTTTGTTCATAGCTAAATTTGATCAATGCAAACAAACCCTCATTTTTAGAAATGACAGTTTTGCGATTTTTTGGGCGTGGCACAGTGGGAAAGTTTTCGAAAAAACGCGAAAATGGTCGAAAAGTGCTCCATTTAAAATGCAATAACTCAGAATCGGCTGAACCGATTTCCATGATCTTGGTATCATTAAAAAGATATTTTAACAGGCTTTATGACACGTTTGAAAAAAAAAATAAAAATACACTGTAAAAAATTTTATAACAAAAAGAAAATTTTAAATAACGAAAAAACCAAAAAGATCAAGGGTTTTTTTACAGTGTATTATTTTTTTAGAAAGGTTTATCCTTCACCTATACCATATCCAAAAAGTAAAATGGGTTCTTTTTTAGTTTTATTTATATAATTTTTTAAGTAGTAATTGCCCTTATATTTTATATTTACAGGTAAAATAACACAGTACAACACATGATTTGCCAACTCAATTCGCTTTTATTCGCAATTGAGTAAATGTATGATTTTCAAAAATTTACTCTACATATGCACAACATTCTTCGGAAAAACCCGCGATCATATTTTTTATGATTCTCAGAATTAACAAAACGGAATAAACAAAGGGTTATTTAATTTTTATGATTGCGTAAGCAAAGTAATTTTTAATTATTTGGGTTTTTCAGTTGGCTACCTGTATGACTTTTTTACAGAAATTCAACCCACATTTAAGGGTGGTCATTATTCGGAAAATTTAAAACTCACACATGGTGAAACAGGTAATTAGCCACCGTAAAAAAATATGCACCCATTTATAAGTACCTGCCATTAAACTAGTGAACAATACACAGTATAAATAGGAGTGCATTGATCGGTTTTACTCATTCAACAAGTGTCGACGAACGCGAAAATTACAAGTCCATATTTTAAAAGTGCAACGTACCGAAATTCATAATTATAAACAGTTTCGAGAAGCCAAGATATCCCATTACAATTTTTACGCATATATTTCAAAAATTTGAGTGAATATGAATTCAAACAATAAGTACAGATGCATAAAAATATCTAATAAGTGTTGCGCTTCGCTTCGTAAAATAAGTGAGAACGAGGCTGCAAATATAATTGAGTATTTTCCAGCTGTCGCCAACATTCATTGTAGCCGTATTTGCGAAACTTGCCGGAATACACTGAGAAAAGCGCGCAGTCGTAATGAATCCAACGTGGAGCAGAATGAAGTCTCAAATTATTTACCAATAACGCCCAGCGATGAAATTAGCGAAGAATTGAATGAACTTCCAACTTGTACCAGCCGTAATGCAAACATCGATAGTAACGAACTCATTGAAAATATAAATGATCACATTATTCCTCATCTACCAAACCAAATGACGCCTCTTAAAAGGAAATATATCAAACGAGATGCATACAGAAGTAGAAAATCAGTGCAAATTTTGGAAAATATAGCAGACTCACTTGGAGCTGATCCATTATCTGATTTGTCAGCGCAACTTGAAAACGTCAAAGCCATTTACGAAGAAATTTTGCAAAACATCAAATATCAAATAGAGAACAGCTCAAATCTTTTGGAAAAGCAAAAACTTTTATCTCTCTTACCAATCAATATGAGTCACGCAGAAATTAAAGATCGTTTTGGGGACGATATATCTCACGATATATCAGACGTAGTTTACCAACCGAAACTCTAAGCACAGTCAAATTATTTTATGAAGATGATGAAATTAGCCGAATGATGCCAGGGTCGCAAGATTCAATTACTATTAAACAAGGAAACTTACGTGAAAAAGTTAAAAAAAGACTGATGTTATCTTCACTACGCGAATCTTACTACGAATTTAAAAAAAAAAACATCCCTTGGCCAAAGTTGGTTTTACAAAATTTACAATGTTAAGGCCAAAAAATTGTATGAAACTTAGAGTTGGAAACCAGCAAAATATCTGTGTATGCACATTGCATCAGAATATGAAATTGATGTTTGAAAAAAGTCGCTTAAAATCATTTTGTTTTGAAGGAGAATCCACATTTACCGACTACAAAGATGTTCTCAAATTCGTTGTTTGTAATGGTGACATACAAAAAAGCGAGTGTTGCGTTTCAATGTGTGGTCACTGCTTCAAAAATTTAAATAATCTAAAAACGCATATGCTAAAACATTTTGAAAATAACCAAACTGAAGAAATAATATACAAAAAGTGGAATACAACTATTAGATGTGTTCTGGAAACGTTAACCACAACAATTGTTGATGGTTTTTTATTTGTAAACATTTAAAAAATGTTAGAATTGTTGAACTATTTTGTAAATGTGTAAGAATGTGACCTGATATTTTCGCTGTTATTCGAATTATTTCAAAAACTTTCGTTACGTATTACTAGAAGTGACACTACTTAAAAAATTATATAAAAAAAAACTAAAAAAGAACCCATTTTACTTTTTGGATATGGTATAGGTGAAGGATAAGCCTTTCTAAAAAAATAATACACTGTAAAAAAATCCTTGATCTTTTTGGTTTTTTCGTTATTTAAAATTTTCTTTTTGTTATAAAATTTTTTACAGTGTATTTTTTTTTTCAAACGTGTCATAAAATATCTTTTTAATGATACCAAGATCATGGTCATCGGTTCAGCCGATTCTGAGTTATTGCATTTTAAATTGAGCACTTTTCGACCATTTTCGCGTTTTTTCGAAAACTTTCCCACTGTGCCACGCCCAAAAAATCGCAAAACAGTCATTTCTAAAAATGAGGGTTTGTTTGTACTGATCAAATTTAGCTATGAACAAAATTTCATCGATATCTGAGGGGGTCGGGTTCAATGCATCTCGATTTTTACATGAAATTCATCATATACTAAATTTCATTAAAATATATTAATGCTTGATGTCAAACGGACAGATATCAGACTGACGGACACCACATAAAGATATAGGGTATAAAAACTAATTGACGTCAGTGTGTCTGTGTGTGTCCATACCCCAAATGAAACTGAATTTTGGCACCAATATAACGATCGCCATAGAATTTGAAGAAATCTCATTCTTGTTGAGACCTAGCCCCCATATGAAATCGACTAAAATTGTCCTGATATTCAGATTAATGTATATAGCTATTATATTAATAGGTAAGGCGATTTTTTGTAACCGATGTTTTATTCCACAGTTATCACCCGATTTTGACCAAACGTATCTCATTTGAAAGATATTTCTTTTTCGCTATCCACCAGATTTACAGATTTTAGATTTCTTTTTGAGTAAAATGCCCTTAAAGTTGCTGCTAACACATAAATAAAATTATACAATGCTACGTATGTGTTTATTAAAATTGTTAACGTGTTTGCAAAAAAAAAAAAAACAGTTTGTTTTCTTCATTCACAATAATAATTGTGTTGAATGGACATTTTGGACATAAACCAATAACATTGAAAAATAATTTTAGATATAAACCAATAACGCAATCGATATATACAAAGTGTTGAATTGTGAATTGGCTAAAATTGGTTAGCATATCTTTCGGGTAAAATAATTTGTGTAAATTTATTTATTTAAATGAAAAAATAAAATTTTTTAGAATTTGCACTCGAATTTCGAGGGCTTTGATCTGCTAGTATATACACATAAGATGATCAAATTTGGTATCTACATAAAAGTCAGCCTTCCAAAATTCGTAAATTTTTCTATAAACTTAAAATTATGGGCAAATTTACTTTGCCCATATTTTTGGAACACATAACTGACCTCATTTGATATGGCCTTGATCGGACCTTTGGATCTAATAGCCATGTAATACTCACAAATTGATATGATGTCTAAAATATATATATGTATATATAAATATTTATTTTCGAAACATCTGATTTTAGTGAGATCAACTTCGGTCTATGCTTACCATTATACTAGAGGCCCTTTTCTGAAGTCCGACTATAACTTTCTTAATTATTTTTCTTTTTCTAAAAACACAAAAGCATAAGCCAAGATTGGTACTCAGAAGAGCCTCCTATACACTTGCTGGAAAAAGTATCCGTAACCTAAAATAAAAACTATCATACAACGAAAAAAAAAATTAACTTTGCTAAATTATTTATTTTTTATACCCTATACCACTATGTGGTCAGGGTATAATGTCTTTGTGCTGATGTTTGTAACTACCAAAAATTAGTGACTTAGACCCATCTTTTATTGTACCGATAGACTCAGAATCACTTTCTGAGTCGATTTAGCAAAGGCCGTTCCGTCCGTCCGTCTGACTGTCTGTTCATGTAATCAAACTACAAGCTTCTGTAGGACATAGCATGGACTCTATTGAAATTGATGAAAATCGGTGCATGTTCAGACCTAACCCCATACAAATGATACCTATGAAATCGACTTAAATTGCCATAAGATTCAAATTATCATATAGATCTCTGTCAAATTGGGTTTCTGTGTGTTTGTTACATTCATTAATCAGTAGTCCAAAAATAAACCCTATAGGACAATTCTTAGTCGTAGCCCCCATATAAAGCCGCTTCCCCCTCTTCATTTAAATTTATCAAAAAACAAAAATATTGCACAGAATTTTCTTAAATTTGGTTGTTACATAGTGGTAAGTGACCTTACCAAATATGGTCAGGATCGGTTAATTTTCCGACCTAGTTCCCATATAAATATAACATCCGATATGAATTTTTTCATATTCAAAGGCAAAAAAAAATGAACAACGATGCCACTCAAATTTGGCTTATGCTTATTTTCTATATCTAATTAGTTGGGCTTTTAAACGCATATCGTATAGTCGGTCTAGACCGACTTTTATTTTCTTACTTGTTTTTTAATAAGAAATAAATTATAAGGCATTAAGCAATTTGTTAAAGGTTTATTGCTTTTAACAAATTTTATGCAGTAAATCCCACAATTGCTCTATAGGATTACGGCCGCATGATTGGCGTGGTGATATCAATTAATTTTTAGTATCGTAGAATAGAATAGCCAAAGGCACCGAAAATCTTGCCTAAGACCCAGTTGCTATGCGCTTTGTTTAAAATTTTGCTTTGCGAGTTTACTGACCCCGTAGCCTGCCATACATGTTTAGCCGTTGGCAAATGATTTTATATATTTAATGCAGTTTAATTTTTTCGTCAAACTAACAGTTTTACTTTAATGCCGAAAATGCAACACTTGCTTTCATCTGAAAATTAAAGACGTTTCCAAAATTATGTAACCCTGTTTATATACTCATTTGTAGAGCCCATACGTTTTTTTTTTTTTTTTTTACTGATATCGGAAATGAATGACTTTCTTCATGCCAAACTACCTTGATAGTCAGATTTTTATTTTTATTTTTCGAATGGTATCTTCAAGGATGCCTTTACCGAAGGAATCTTTGATTTTAGAACTAATTTTGGAAGCTGTAATTTTGGGTTTTTGATGTGTAAACATCTATACACGCAGGGGGTAAATTTCAACAAGTAAGAAAATTATAGTCGGTCTAGACCGACTATACGATACCCTATACCATGCGTTTAGAAACCCTATCTCTTAGGCCCAACTAACTGGACATAGAAAATAAGCAAAAACCAAATTTGAGTGGGATTTTTATTAATTTTTTTGGCTGCAGATATGAAAAAGTTCATATCGGATGCTATATCTATATGGGGACTAGGTCCAAAAATGGACCGATCCTGATCATGTTTGGTAAAGTCTCTTGTATTTTGCAAAAATATATACAAACAAAATTTGAGAAGAATCAGTGCAATATTTTTGTTTTTTAATAGATTTAAGTGAAAATCGGGAAGCAGCTCTATATGGGGCCAAAGGGATAATTTTTGGACTACTCATTAATGGATGTAATGAACGCATATAAACCCAATTTGAGTAAGATCAATATGACAATTTGGATCTTATGACAATTTATGTCGATTTCATAGGGGTAATTTGTATGGGGGCTAGGTCTGAACATGGACCGATTCTCACCAATTTCAATAGCGTTCATCCCATGGCCGATAAAAGCTTATATACCAAATTTCATCAAAATATATTCATATTTGCGACCTGCAGTTTGATTACAAGGTTTACATGGACACACAGACGGACGGACGGACGGACGGACGGACGGACATTGTTAAATCAACTCAGAAAGTGATTCTGATTCGATCGGTATAATTAAAGATGGGTCTAGGTAAAATATTTTTGGTTGTTACAAACAGCAGCACAAAGTCATTATACCCAAACCACATAGTGGTATAGGGTATAAAAAAGGCGTAACAAGTAAGCGTAACATGTGAGCGTAAGATGTGAGCGTAACACGTGAGTCGTAAGACAAAATGTGATTGTATTGGTGAAAAATTTATGATATTATGACAACCTGTTTGAAAATTAAAAATGAAAAATAATGAAAAATAAAAAATTAAAAATGAAAAATAAAAAATGAAAAATAAAAAATGAAAAATAAAAAATGAAAAATAAAAAATGAAAAATAAAAAATGAAAAATAAAAAATGAAAAATGAAAAATTAAAAATGAAAAATAAAAAATAAAAAATGAAAAATTAAATATCAAAAATGAAAAATTAAAAATAAAAAATAAAAAATTAAACATGAAAAATAAAAAATGTTTGAAAATTAAAAATGAAAAATAACAAATGAAAAAAAATGAAAAATGAAAAATAAAAAATTAAAAATGAAAAATAACAAATGAAAAAAAATGAAAAATAAAAATTTAAAAATGAAAAATAAAAAATGAAAAATGAAAAATGAAAAATGAAAAATAAAAAATGAAAAATAAAAAATTAAAAATGAAAATTAAAAATGAAAAATAAAAAATAAAAAATAAAAAATAAAAAATAAAAAATAAAAAATGAAAAATGAAAAATAAAAAATAAAAAATGAAAAATGAAATATGAAAAATGAATAATGAATAATGAATAATGAAAAATGAAAAATGAAAAACGAAAAATTAAAAATGAATAATGAAAAATTAAAAATAAAATAAAAAAATGAAAAATAAAAAATGAAAAATAAAAAATGAAAAATGAAAAATAAAAAATGAAAAATAAATTAAAAATTAAAAATGAAAAATAAAAAATGAAAAACGAAAAATGAAAAATAAAAACTGAAAAATGAAAAATAAAAACTGAAAAATTAAAAATGAAAAATAAAAAATGTAAAATGAAAAGCGAAAAAGTAAAACTGAGAAAAAAATTAAAAATGGAAAATAAAAAATTAAGAATAAAAATGAAAAATAAAAAATTAAAAATAAAAAATAAAAAACTAAAAAATGAAAAATTAAAAAAAATAGAAATTAAAAATGAAATATAAAAAATAAAAAATGAATAATAAAAAACTAAAACTAAAAAATTAAAAATAAGAATGTAAAAACAAAAAATGAAACATGAAAAATAAGAAATGAAAAATGAAAAATTAAAATTAAAAATGAATAATGAAAAATAAAAAATTAAAAATGAAATAAAAAATGAAAAATATAAAATTAAATATAAAAACTGAAAAATAAAAAATTAAATATAAAAAATTAAAAATAAAAAATGAAAAATGAAAATTGAAAAATAAAAATTGAAAAATGAAAAAAGAAAAATAAAAATAGGAAAATGAAAAATGAGGAAAAAAATTAAAAATGAAAAATAAAAAATGAAAAATTAAAAATAAGAAATTAAAAATTAAAAAAAGAAAAATTAAAAATAAAAAATGGAAAATGAAAAATTAAAAAAAAAAAATAAAAATGAAAAATGAAAAACGAAAAATGAAAAATTAAAAATAAAAAATGAAAAACGAAAAACTAAAAATTAGCCGGTTAAAATAATAAATAATAATAATAATAATAAATGATACGCTTTCTGTTTTATTTTAAGAAAGTGCTATAAAAAAATCTCCCCTGCGATCGGACACACATGATTTTTTATTTTTACTGACTCCAAAATAGTTCGATTGTCGTGCTTAATGGGTGGGCCGACCAGAACGACTTTTTGACAAATAATGGTATTGAATCGACCTATTTCTCGGATAGATTTATCCGTATTTCTAAGCTTTAGGATGCTTTTTATTTCGTCAGCAGCGAGATCTTTGATTTTGGTATTCATCTCAAAATATAGTTTCCACACGAAATATAATTAAGTTATAATTAAATAAATTATTATAATTAATAGAATTTTTCTACTGTTCTAATGTTCAATAAAAATAACTGATGAAGGCTGAAATTCTAGAAACCGGTCTGATTAAAAATACAGCGTAGTTATGAATTTTAGAAATGTATGCGTTCTTCTTCTCTACCACGCACCATCTATAATATTAAAAGGCTAGGCGATTTCTTGTGACTGATGTTTTGTTCTACCGTTTTATCCCGATTTTGAACAAATGTTTATTATTTGAAAGGTATTTCTTTTTAGCCATTTTGCAGATTTACAGATTTTTAAATTTTTTCCTTTATTTTGAGTAAATTGCGTTTAAAGTTGCTACTAACCCATATATAAAATTATACAATGCTATGTGTGTGTTTATTAAATTTGTTATTGTGTTTGTAGTAAAAATGAGTTTCTTTTTTGTGTTGATTTGTGAATTGGCTATATTTTAATGAAAAAGTAAAATTTCCTAGAATTTGCGCTCTAATTTCGAGGGCTGGAATCTGCTAGTTGAAACAAAATCAAAATTGGCATATTAATTACAGTATTAATTGCAATATGTCTCAAAAAATTTCGACAATTCCAACGAAACATAATTAAGTCAAATCAGTTTTATACAAACAAGATTGTCTTTGACGTAGTCGGATAATTCCATAGTTTTTTTTTTTTTTTGCTTTTTATACATAATGAAAAAAGGAATTGAAGTAGAAACGCTCAGTAAGTTTTTTGGAAAACAAATAAAATTCCCAAAGTATTAATGGTAGCAAGTAAGAAAATTATAGTTGGTCCAGACTGGCTATGCGATACCCTAAACCATGCGTAAAGAAGGGGTCTGAGGTCCAATTAATTGGTTGTAGAAAATAAGCATAAATCAAATTTGAATGGCATTGTTATTAATTTTTTTACCTACAAATATAGGTCGAAAAATGGACTGATCCTGACCATATTCTTTAAAGACATTTATTATTATTTTTTTTTTTGCAAAAGCTGTACTACTGATTAATGGGCTTAATAAATATAAACAAACTAAATATGACCACGATCTATATGAAAATTTGGGGCATATAGCAATTTAGGTCGATTTCATAGGGTATGGCGACTAGGTCTGAATATGCACCGATTTTTATCAGTTGCCATAGTGTTCGTCCTATGGCTGATGAAAACTATTCTGCCAAATTTCATCACGACACACAGACGGATGGTCGGACATTGCTGAATTAATTGAGAAAGTGATTCTGTATCGATCCGTACAATAGTAAAACATGGGTCTAGCTCAAATATTTTTGGTAGTTACAAACATCAACACAAAGTCATTATACCCTGACCACATAGTGGTATATATATATTATTATTTAAAATTTTCATCTTCAAGTGTGCGCATACTTTTTAAAGCCAGTGTAAAAGTCTTCAAAAAGTATGCGACTCATGAATAAACCCAAATTTTATATTTTTAAAACATTTTCGATAAAGTTTTGGCTAAAGGGTTCAATTAAGTTTTAAATGAACATAGAAGAAGAACATTTTTATAGGAAGTGTGTGCTTCTGGAGCCATAAATTTTTCAGCTTAAAAGAACTTATGAGGAGACTTAAAATCAACATTCTTTCGAATGCATTCTAAATCCAGGGGGAATGATAAATTTCTAGATAACTTGCGGATGACTAACTTAATTGTTGTTAGTCTGTATGTTTCTTTTGCCCGTGTTCATACTAAAATAATTTTTTGTACATTTAAAATCGCTTTATAAAAATATTTAAAAAAAAAAAGTATATTACCAAATATAAATTGAATTATTCCAAATTTATCAAGGGTCGTTAAAAGCTTTTCCTCGCATATCACAATGCACTTACTATTAAAAATGTTAATTTTGTAAATATATTTATATATATATATATATATATATATATATGTATGTATTTATGTATTAGACTGAAAGTGTATTAAGAATTTAATTTATTTCGAACAATTTTAATGTACTTTATTCTCATATCCTTTGTAATTTTTACTTTTTCTTTGGCTTTTAAAACTATATTTTATAATACCCAGAAATGTGTCCTTTGTTTTTCCTTTAACATGAAGTATAAAAAGGTACAAAACATTTTCAATTCAGTAGAATGTCAGGTATGCTAACAAAACAAAAAGAAGAAGAAAAAAACGACAACGTAACAAGTATCAAGTACATGGAATGCTTTTTTTTAATGGTTTCGATATAAAAATTATCATAAAAAAGAAACAAGAAAAGATGTTAAAATGCTTTAAAGAGTGATGCTGAAGGGGGGGTGGGGTGGTGTCTTTGAGATAAAACAGCTTGTCAAAGTTGGCTGGGAATTTAACATACAATGATTTTATAAAACATTTAACAGGGGAAAAAGTGTGACAGTTTTATCTTAAAAAGATATAAAAAATAATAAAAAAAAAAAAAAAAAGTTAAACATGCTGAATATGTTAAAAATTTCTGCTTGTCTATGATGAAAAGAGTTAAGATTTCAAATAAAATTAAATCAATTGACATTTAAACAAATTCACTAAAAAAGGGTTGCTTGGTTTAATGTAGTATTTTTGATTTTTTATTTTTTTGCTCTTGGTACTTTTCCCTACCTCCTTATCCACTTTCTCCGCTATAGTGTATCTTCTCACCTGACCGACGTGTTCTTTCATACCCAACCAATTCTTGTAACTCATGGCAATGCCACTATTACGCCATTTATCATAATTGGCACGTTTTTCCGGATCACACAATGTTTCCTTGGCCTCCTAGAAAAAGAGCAGAAAAGTAAATCGAAAAAAAAAGGTTATTAATGGTTGTTTTTTCTTCTCTTTAATTAAAAAGAAATATGTATACATTCAAGTAAATCAGATTGGGGGTGATTAAAACTTTATTTCTTCATTTTGATTACATTATATATGTAGTTGTCTATACAATCCCTAGATTATGATTATAATTTTTAAAATATTTATGCAAATTTCTTGCATTATACAAGAAATTACTAATTAAAAAACAAAATAAATATCCAGGAAAATTGTAAAGTATACTTTAGGGGTTGTAATTTAAAAGTACATAATAGGAAATTTATGGGTATGAAATAGAGATTAAGGGCCATTATTACAACTTGCCAATAGCTAAAGTTAGGATGTTATCGGGCAGATTATTAGTTTTTTGTTATTACAACTATACTTTAAGCTAAAAGTGACCGATAAGCTAAAGGGAAGATATTGTTGCCTTTAACTTTTAACGTGGGGTTTATGTATTTAATGTTGCCACATTTTCTGATCTATGAAGAAGAAATTCACACCAATTTAGTTTTGGAAATAAATTTATTTGCATATACTTAAATATGTGTTTGTATATTTTTTAAAAAGTTTTATTACACATTTACAACAATTATGCAACTTATAATAAAGGTTTGTAGTTTTTATTCTATTTTTTGCTTGCGAACAAATAAACGAACGTTGCCACTACGTATTTTGTAAAGTAATTCATTTGGTCAAAAGTAATCGGTGTTTCCTTTGGTGTTGCCACAATATCAAAAATATTAATTTTATTTTACTGGGAAGTTGTAATAACGAAAAGAAGTTAAAGGTAACTTTATTGCTCACTTTAGCTAAAGTTAACTTTAACTAACATTTACTTTAAATTTTAAAAAATATAAATAAATTTAATAAATATTGACAACACAGTACACGCAAAATCACAGGTCTAACTTAATTGATGAAAAACAATATTCACATTCCTAATTTCCACTGCATAATACACCAGGCTGCACTTTTTGCAAAAAAAATTAAATATAGTGGAAACGATGGATACAGCTTGTAGAATAATAAATAAAATTAAAGGGGGCCATAACGCCCTCACGCATAGAAAATTTAAGAGTTTACTGGAAGAGCTACAGTCATGTTATGGAGACTTATTATTGTATACAGAAGTTCGGTGGTTGAGCCGCGGGAAAAGCCTGGAAAGGTTGTTCAATTTGAGAGATGAAGTACAACTGTTTTTAGAACAATCGGAAAAAAATGAGTTGAAAGAAATGGCGTCTTCTCTGAAAGATAAAAATTTTGTTTCCGATTTAGCTTTTTTGTGCGATTTAACGGAGATAATAAATGAATACAATCTGACTCTTCAAGGACGAAACAAAACTATATTCCACCTAACAGAGTGCTCCCACCGCTTTGAACGCAAAATTAAAATTATACTGTCTCAATTGCGCAACAATGATACCAGCAATCTTCCTAGAACCTTTGAAATTCTTGCGGAGTATCGTAATGACGAAATAATAGCACAGTATACAGAAATAGTAGCTTCTTTGGTACAAAATTTTGCAGATAGATTCGAAGATTTCAAATCACTTAAAACTATGATTGATATTCACAACGACCCATTGACTGAAAAAAATGTTGATAATTTGGAATTAGCCGCTGAATTAGAAATAATGAAAAATGATATAAATTTACCGCTAGACACTGGAAAATCATTTTGGAAAAAAAATCATGTGAGTCCGATCACAAGGGAGATGTGTAAACATATAATAATTAAAGAAAACATCAACATCATATTTTCCAGTGCTTAAAAAATAAGTCGATTATGCTGTTTTCTGAAATTCAATTGATGTTTTCTGAAATGCAATTGATGTTTTCTGAAATACAATTAATGTTTTCATCAATTCAAATGATGCTTTTTGAAATTCTATTGATGTTTTCTGAAATACAATTAATGTTCTCAGCAATTCAAATAATGCTTTTTGAAATTCAACTGATGTTTTCTGAAATTCTAATTATGTTTTCTGAAATTCAAATGATGTTTTCTGAAATACAATTGATGTTTTCTGAAATACAATTGATGTTTTCTGAAATTCTATTGATGTTTTCTGAAATTCAATTGATGTTTTCTGAAACTCGAATGATGTTTTCTGAAATTATATTTCTGTTTTCTGAAATCCTATTTATGTTTTCTGAAATTCAAATGATGTTTTCTGAAATTATATTGATGTTTTCTGAAATTTAAATGATGTTTTCTGAAATTATATTGATGTTTTCTGAAATACAATTGATGTTTTCTGAAATACAATTGATGTTTTCTGAAATACAATTGATGTTTTCTGAAATTTTATTGATGTTTTCTGAAATACAATTGATGTTTTCTGAAATACAATTGATGTTTTCTGAAATTCAAATGACGTTTTCTGAAACTCGAATGATGTTTTCTGAAATTATATTGATGTTTTCTGAAATTCTATTTATGTTTTCTGAAATTCAAATGACGTTTTCTGAAACTCGAATGATGTTTTCTGAAATTATATTGATGTTTTCTGAAATTCAAATGATGTTTTCTGAAACTCGAATGATGTTTTCTGAAATTATATTGATGTTTTCTCAAATTCTATTTATGTTTTCTGAAATTCAAATGATGTTTTCTGAAATACAATTGATGTTTTCTGAAATTTTATTGATGTTTTCTGAAATACAATTGATGTTTTCTGAAATACAATTGATGTTTTCTGAAATACAATTGATGTTTTCTGAAATTTTATTGATGTTTTCTGAAATACAATTGATGTTTTCTGAAATACAATTGATGTTTTCTGAAATTCAAATGACGTTTTCTGAAACTCCAATGATGTTTTCTGAAATTATATTGATGTTTTCTGAAATTCAAATGATGTTTTCTGAAACTTGAATGATGTTTTCTGAAATTATATTGATGTTTTCTCAAATTCTATTTATGTTTTCTGAAATTCAAATGATGTTTTCTGAAATTATATTGATGTTTTCTGAAATTCAAATGATGTTTTCTGAAATTATATTGATGTTTTCTGAAATACAATTGATGTTTTCTGAAATACAATTGATGTTTTCTGAAATTATATTGATGGTTTCTGAAAGACAATTGATGTTTTCTGAAATTCAATTGATGTTTTCTGAAACTCGAATGATGTTTTCTGAAATTATATTGATGTTTTCTGAAATTCTATTTATGTTTTCTGAAATTCAAGTAATGTTTTCTGAAATCCTATTGATGTTTTCTGAAACTCGAATGATGTTTTCTGAAATTATGTTGATGTTTACTGAAATTCAAATGATGTTTTCTGAGACTCGAATGATGTTTTCTGAAATTATATTGATGTTTTCTGAAATTCTATTTATGTTTTCTGAAATTCAAATGATGTTTTCTGAAATTATATTGATGGTTTCTGAAATACAATTGATGTTTTCTGAAATTCTATTGATGTTTTCTGAAATTCAATTGATGTTTTCTGAAACTCGAATGATGTTTTCTGAAATTATATTGATGTTTTCTGAAATTCTATTTATGTTTTCTGAAATTCAAGTGATGTTTTCTGAAATTCTATTGATGTTTTCTGAAATTCAATTGATGTTTTCTGAAACTCGAATGATGTTTTCTGAAATTATATTGATGTTTTCTGAAATTCTATTTATGTTTTCTGAAATTCAAATGATGTTTTCTGAAATTATATTGATGGTTTCTGAAATACAATTGATGTTTTCTGAAATTCTATTGATGTTTTCTGAAATTCAATTGATGTTTTCTGAAACTCGAATGATGTTTTCTGAAATTATATTGATGTTTTCTGAAATTCTATTTATGTTTTCTGAAATTCAAATGATGTTTTCTGAAATTATATTGATGGTTTCTGAAATACAATTGATGTTTTCTGAAATTCTATTGATGTTTTCTGAAACTCGAATGATGTTTTCTGAAATTATGTTGATGTTTACTGAAATTCAAATGATGTTTTCTGAGACTCGAATGATGTTTTCTGAAATTATATTGATGTTTTCTGAAATTCTATTTATGTTTTCTGAAATTCAAATGATGTTTTCTGAAATTATATTGATGGTTTCTGAAATACAATTGATGTTTTCTGAAATTCTATTGATGTTTTCTGAAATTCAATTGATGTTTTCTGAAACTCGAATGATGTTTTCTGAAATTATATTGATGTTTTCTGAAATTCTATTTATGTTTTCTGAAATTCAAATGATGTTTTCTGAAATTATATTGATGGTTTCTGAAATACAATTGATGTTTTCTGAAATTCTATTGCTGTTTTCTGAAACTCGAATGATGTTTTCTGAAATTATGTTGATGTTTACTGAAATTCAAATGATGTTTTCTGAGACTCGAATGATGTTTTCTGAAATTATATTGATGTTTTCTGAAATTCTATTTATGTTTTCTGAAATTCAAATGATGTTTTCTGAAATTATATTGATGGTTTCTGAAATACAATTGATGTTTTCTGAAACTCGAATGATGTTTTCTGAAATTCTATTGATGTTTTCTGAAACTCGAATGATGTTTTCTGAAATTATGTTGATGTTTACTGAAATTCAAATGATGTTTTCTGAGACTCGAATGATGTTTTCTGAAATTATATTGATGTTTTCTGAAATTCTATTTATGTTTTCTGAAATTCAAATGATGTTTTCTGAAATTATATTGATGGTTTCTGAAATACAATTGATGTTTTCTGAAATTCTATTGATGTTTTCTGAAATTCAATTGATGTTTTCTGAAACTCGAATGATGTTTTCTGAAATTATATTGATGTTTTCTGAAATTCTATTTATGTTTTCTGAAATTCAAGTGATGTTTTCTGAAATTCTATTGATGTTTTCTGAAATTCAATTGATGTTTTCTGAAACTCGAATGATGTTTTCTGAAATTATATTGATGTTTTCTGAAATTCTATTTATGTTTTCTGAAATTCAAATGATGTTTTCTGAAATTATATTGATGGTTTCTGAAATACAATTGATGTTTTCTGAAATTCTATTGATGTTTTCTGAAATTCAATTGATGTTTTCTGAAACTCGAATGATGTTTTCTGAAATTATATTGATGTTTTCTGAAATTCTATTTATGTTTTCTGAAATTCAAATGATGTTTTCTGAAATTATATTGATGGTTTCTGAAATACAATTGATGTTTTCTGAAATTCTATTGATGTTTTCTGAAACTCGAATGATGTTTTCTGAAATTATGTTGATGTTTACTGAAATTCAAATGATGTTTTCTGAGACTCGAATGATGTTTTCTGAAATTATATTGATGTTTTCTGAAATTCTATTTATGTTTTCTGAAATTCAAATGATGTTTTCTGAAATTATATTGATGGTTTCTGAAATACAATTGATGTTTTCTGAAATTCTATTGATGTTTTCTGAAATTCAATTGATGTTTTCTGAAACTCGAATGATGTTTTCTGAAATTATATTGATGTTTTCTGAAATTCTATTTATGTTTTCTGAAATTCAAATGATGTTTTCTGAAATTATATTGATGGTTTCTTTAATACAATTGATGTTTTCTGAAATTCTATTGATGTTTTCTGAAACTCGAATGATGTTTTCTGAAATTATGTTGATGTTTACTGAAATTCAAATGATGTTTTCTGAGACTCGAATGATGTTTTCTGAAATTATATTGATGTTTTCTGAAATTCTATTTATGTTTTCTGAAATTCAAATGATGTTTTCTGAAATTATATTGATGGTTTCTGAAATACAATTGATGTTTTCTGAAATTCTATTGATGTTTTCTGAAATTCAATTGATGTTTTCTGAAACTCGAATGATGTTTTCTGAAATTATATTGATGTTTTCTGAAATTCTATTTATGTTTTCTGAAATTCAAATGATGTTTTCTGAAATTATATTGATGGTTTCTGAAATACAATTGATGTTTTCTGAAATTCTATTGATGTTTTCTGAAATTCAATTGATGTTTTCTGAAACTCGAATGATGTTTTCTGAAATTATATTGATGTTTTCTGAAATTCTATTTATGTTTTCTGAAATTCAAATGATGTTTTCTGAAATTATATTGATGGTTTCTGAAATACAATTGATGTTTTCTGAAATTCTATTGATGTTTTCTGAAACTCGAATGATGTTTTCTGAAATTATGTTGATGTTTACTGAAATTCAAATGATGTTTTCTGAGACTCGAATGATGTTTTCTGAAATTATATTGATGTTTTCTGAAATTCTATTTATGTTTTCTGAAATTCAAATGATGTTTTCTGAAATTATATTGATGGTTTCTGAAATACAATTGATGTTTTCTGAAATTCTATTGATGTTTTCTGAAATTCAATTGATGTTTTCTGAAACTCGAATGATGTTTTCTGAAATTATATTGATGTTTTCTGAAATTCTATTTATGTTTTCTGAAATTCAAATGATGTTTTCTGAAATTATATTGATGGTTTCTGAAATACAATTGATGTTTTCTGAAATTCTATTGATGTTTTCTGAAATTCAATTGATGTTTTCTGAAACTCGAATGATGTTTTCTGAAATTATATTGATGTTTTCTGAAATTCTATTTATGTTTTCTGAAATTCAAATGATGTTTTCTGAAATTATATTGATGGTTTCTGAAATACAATTGATGTTTTCTGAAATTCTATTGATGTTTTCTGAAACTCGAATGATGTTTTCTGAAATTATGTTGATGTTTACTGAAATTCAAATGATGTTTTCTGAGACTCGAATGATGTTTTCTGAAATTATATTGATGTTTTCTGAAATTCTATTTATGTTTTCTGAAATTCAAATGATGTTTTCTGAAATTATATTGATGGTTTCTGAAATACAATTGATGTTTTCTGAAATTCTATTGATGTTTTCTGAAATTCAATTGATGTTTTCTGAAACTCGAATGATGTTTTCTGAAATTATATTGATGTTTTCTGAAATTCTATTTATGTTTTCTGAAATTCAAATGATGTTTTCTGAAATTATATTGATGGTTTCTTTAATACAATTGATGTTTTCTGAAATTCTATTGATGTTTTCTGAAACTCGAATGATGTTTTCTGAAATTATGTTGATGTTTACTGAAATTCAAATGATGTTTTCTGAGACTCGAATGATGTTTTCTGAAATTATATTGATGTTTTCTGAAATTCTATTTATGTTTTCTGAAATTCAAATGATGTTTTCTGAAATTATATTGATGGTTTCTGAAATACAATTGATGTTTTCTGAAATTCTATTGATGTTTTCTGAAATTCAATTGATGTTTTCTGAAACTCGAATGATGTTTTCTGAAATTATATTGATGTTTTCTGAAATTCTATTTATGTTTTCTGAAATTCAAATGATGTTTTCTGAAATTATATTGATGGTTTCTGAAATACAATTGATGTTTTCTGAAATTCTATTGATGTTTTCTGAAATTCAATTGATGTTTTCTGAAACTCGAATGATGTTTTCTGAAATTATATTGATGTTTTCTGAAATTCTATTTATGTTTTCTGAAATTCAAATGATGTTTTCTGAAATTATATTGATGGTTTCTGAAATACAATTGATGTTTTCTGAAATTCTATTGATGTTCTCTGAAATTCAATTGATGTTTTCTGAAACTCGAATGATGTTTTCTGAAATTATATTGATGTTTTCTGAAATTCTATTTATGTTTTCTGAAATACAATTGATGTTTTCTGAAATTATATTGATGTTTTCTGAAATTATATTGATGTTTTCTGAAATTCAATTGATGTTTTCTGAAACTCGAATGATGTTTTCTGAAATTATATTGATGTTTTCTGAAATTCTATTTATGTTTTCTGAAATTCAAATGATGTTTTCTGAAATTATATTGATGGTTTCTGAAATACAATTGATGTTTTCTGAAATTCTATTGATGTTTTCTGATATTCAATTGATGTTTTCTGAAACTCGAATGATGTTTTCTGAAATTATATTGATGTTTTCTGAAATTCTATTTATGTTTTCTGAAATTCAAATGATGTTTTCTGAAACTCGAATGATGTTTTCTGAAATTATATTGATGTTTTCTGATATTCTATTTATGTTTTCTGAAATACAATTGATGTTTTCTGAAATTATATTGATGTTTTCTGAAATTCTATTTATGTTTTCTGAAATTCAAATGATGTTTTCTGAAACTCGAATGATGTTTTCTGAAATTATATTGATGTTTTCTGAAATTCTATTTATGTTTTATGAAATACAATTGATGTTTTATGAAATTCAGTTGATGTTTACTGAAACTCGAATGATGTTTTCTGAAATTATATTGATGTTTTCTGAAATTCTATTTATGTTTTCTGAAATTCAAATTATGTTTTCTGAAATTCTATTGATGTTTTCTGAAATTCAATTGATGTTTTCTGAAACTGGAATGATGTTTTCTGAAATTATATTGATGTTTTCTGAAATTCTATTTATGTTTTCTGAAATACAATTGATGTTTTCTGAAACTATATTGATGTTTTCTGAAATTATATTGATATTTTCTGAAATTCTATTTATGTTTTCTGAAATACAATTGATGTTTTTTGAAAGACAATTGGAAAATGTTTAGAAAAGAACATATCATAATTTTTTCACCAATACAATCATAAGTCACACAGCGTTATCTGCTTCAGCTCACACCGATATGAGTTACGCTGTTTTTGTGATTGTATTGTGAAATAGAAATTTACCCCCCTGCGCGTATAGATGTTTACACATCAAAAATAAACAAAGAGAAGTATCCTGTTATTAAAAAGGAAATACTTAAATTATACTCCATGTTCGGGTCCACGTACGACTGTGAAGCCGCTTTTAGTATTTTAAAATTAATTAAAAGTAAATATCGCAACAAATTAACGGATGAACACCTATGTGATTTATTAAGAATAAAACTTTACGAGGGGGAAATAATCATTGGAGATGTTGATATTTGATTTTTTTTTTTAAGATTTAGTTTTAATTTTTAATTTTTTTAATTTTAATTTTTTACTCAGTGTACTACTTTTGTTTTCTCTGCTTTTGTTCTGCTTGCTCCGTTCAACTTAACACAGTCGCAAAATTCGTAAACCTGATTTGAAATGCGTTTGTGTCAGTTTGCACATGTCTGCTTTAAAGGTATGTTGTAATAATGGCCCTAAAACGGATACGAAGTAAATGAAAACAAAACAAATAAGAGCTAAAGTCTTGTGTGCCAATTTTTGATACCCTCCACCTACACATATAGCACCTTATATACAAAGGAGTCACAACTCAAAATTTTCAAATTTTCAGGAGAGGCAAAAAAAACTGTTTATGTAAAAATTATTGTATAATTTAAAAAAATGTAGTTTCATTATGAAAAATGTCCATTGCTATACTTTTTTTTTTTTAATTTATATTATATTTGTGGATATAAAATATAATTTTGAGTTATGACTCTCTGACTGAAATTTTTTCATTTGACTAGTGATATTATACCAAGTTGTGTCCCAGATATAACAGCATTTTTTCTGTTAAAGAAGATAGTTATGAGAAATAAATTTTTGCAGTAGATAGAAATGTGTACTGTGAATTAATTTATGGGAAAAAAGTCAATTTTGGAAAATTTTGAGTTGTGAGTCTTTTGTATTTAAGGTGCGATATGGGTCATAATAATAATAATGATGCCTTATTTTTTTTTGTATGCTTAATTTTTTACTTTTATTTTACCGAAATTATGCATTATACTCTAATTAATTAATTAATTAATTAACTTTGTGCTGATGTTTGTAACTACCAAATATATTTTACCTAGATTCATCTGAGTCGATTTTGCGTTGTCCGTCCGTCCGTCTGTCCGTTCGTCTGTGTATCCATATAAACCTTGTAATCAAACTACATGTCGCAAAGATCTATATATTTTTAGCTAACGGTCAAATTGGGTTTGCGTATGTTTATTATAAAGTGTGCGAAGTTAGCCCCCCATTTTTGGAAATAGAATTTTTTGAAGATTGTTATGAATTGTTCTAGAATGGTTCTACAATAGTCCAAAACGATGAGTTTCTAAAATGTAATATGTACCGATAAATCGAAAAAAAAACGAATTTTAAGCTTTTGGAAAAAAAAATTTTGGCGGTTGTTCTAGGTTGTTCTAGTTGTTCTTAACATTGTTCCAAAATAGATATGTCGCAAACCGTAACGTACGCAAATGAGAACGAAAAATATTTTTGATATCAACGTTATTAAACGATATCAATATTTTTATGCAACACGAAAGTTAACGTATGAAGCTGATTCTCCCCGATCTTCACTTAAACCTATCAAAAGCAAAAATATCACACAGATTTTTCTCAAATTTGGTTTGTATATTTTTTTATGTATAAACATCTACAGTCGCTCACAGTTTATTTGATGCAGATAAATTTTATATGTTTAAAAATATATATTTAAAAATTTTGTTCTGAAAATACAAAAACGGCATATGTGGTTTAATTAATAATTATGCGTTATTTATATTTACGAAAAAAAAATTTTTTTTGCTTTAAGTTCTTTCGAAACTCAAAATACCAAATAAGGTACAAAATTCAGGTCACAGCTTAAATGATGCAATTTTAAAAAACATTAAATAAAAAATGATTTACGGTAATTTTAAAATTTTTTTCAATTGCTTAGTATTTATGTAGTAGGATATACTTTATTATCTATAACCGCTTGAAGCCTTTTCGGCATATAATCTGGATCTATTTTATCCCACTCTTTTTGCAACACCTTTTTTAAGTTAGATTTGTTATGGATATCGTATTTTCGAATATTTGTCTTCAGTATTGACCACAAATTTTCAATCACATTTAAGTCAAGTGATTGTGCTGGAGTTTGAACTATATGCGGGCATTTGTATATCAACCAAGTCTGTACTAATGGTGATTTGTGCTTAGGGTCATTATCTTGGTAGAAGCAAAAGGCGTCCTCAATTTGCAATTTCGTCGCGCTTTGAATTAGATTTTCTTGGAGAAGCTTCAAATACATGTTTTTATCCATATTCCCTACGATAAAGGCCAAGTTACCTACTCCATTTGAAGACATGCATCCCCAAACCATAGCATTTCCACCACACCGTGTTTCATAGTGTCACGTAAATTGTGAGGTCTTCCATCTGGTCCAAATATATTAATTTCACTTCATCAACAAAAATTACAGTTCTCCAAAATGCTGGACTCTTATTTAAATGGTCACGCGCAAACTGCAGCCATTTTACTGTATTGTTTTCATTTATAAATGGTTTGTTTCGAGGAATTCGGCAACTAAAATCAACGTCCCTCAATATTCTGTGAATTAAATATAAATATTTTTCGGCCATACCGCCAAGTTCGCTGTCTGTTTTGCAAAACCACAAATCTTTTTCGTTAATTTTAAATATTCAAGTGTATATTTGCTATTGACAGAACTAGTTTAAGAACATTTGAATTTTTTGTTAACAAACCAAAAGCTTAACTTAACGCTCAAGGGGGTAAAAATCTATTTCACAATACAATCAAAAAAACAGTGTAAGACAAAAACGGTGTGAGGTGTGAGTGTATTGGTGCAACAATTATAATATTTTCTTCATTTCTGTCTTGTGCTTCACTCTATTATCTGAACTGAAAGCATGCAACAACTACTTAATTTCATATTTTCTTTATAATTTTATTAAAAGCGCTTAAATTTCTTGAAGAAAAAAGAAAAATAAACCTTTGTCTTAAACTTTTCCTCTTTCCACGTATTTTTTACTTTTCTTTTTGCCTACTTCCATAAATTTATTGTCGTCTTCATTTTACTTGACATTTAACACAAACAGAGTTGAATTTCCATTATCTGTTGTGAATAGCTGCCTGATACAGGGTTGTCAGATTTTTTTGAGCTCCATCGCCAAACCGGATGTCAAAAATCGCCAAAAGTCAAATTTGTTCAGTTTTTGTTAATTTTTTTTTTTTTATTATTTAAAAAAAATAAAATTTTGTTTACACAAAAAAGGTAGTATAATATTTAAGTCAAAAATCGCCAAAAAAAAAAAAAAAACTAAAAAATCGCCAAAAGTAAATTTAGTTTAGTTTTTGCTAATTTTTTTTATTTAATTCATAAATATTATAATTTAGTAAAATATATACATATTTACTTCCTCTTTTGTCTTTTTTACTGCTAAAAGAATTTTAATACTTTTTAAAAAGAGAGTTAGAGTTTTATATATTTAAATTACATAAAAATGGAGATCATATGATCATTTAAAAAAAAGTAAAATTAAGTACATAAGTAAATAAGATCGTAAACTTCAGCCTCATCGATTTCATTATTTGTGTCTTGACTTTTATACATATTATTTGAATTGAATTTTTTTATCATTTCATTAGTCGATGTAAAAAAATTGCAGCACAACGTTCATGTGATTTATTATTCTCAATAGAGCGTCTAAAAGCTCATATTGAATTTTATTTCTTAATCGAGTTTTGGTATAATTCATTATGGAAAAGACCCTTTCAACGCAGGCATTACTGGTTGGAACAACCAACATATTAAGAACGGCCAAAGATAATTCTTTAAAATGGTACGTACCTGCTGCATCATGATAATCAAACACTTTTGGCCAAAAATCAAGTAAATTTGTTGGAATTTCGTTATTAAAATAACTATTCCAATTTATGAACAGAAGTTTCCCCATTGAGTTTCATACACGCCCATTGGTACATTTGGATCCATAAATGTTTTTAATGTTTCTTGAATAACGCCAAATTTAGTTTGAGATAATGAATCCGAATCATGTAAAAAAGGTTACCAGACTATTTTTTTTAAATTAGTAATGATAACAAAAACCGACAAACTATTTAAAAAAATCACTGAAATAATATAAATGGTGAAAATAGCCAAGAAAATCGCCAGTTACATCATAAATCGCCGAAAAATCGCCATGTCGCCATATGGAAAATCCCGACGCCAAACACGTTTCAAAATCGCCATGTTTGGCGAGAAATCGCCATATCTGACAGCCCTGGCCTGATATATTAAAAATGTAAACACTAGGAAAACTTTGAAGGAGTCGAAAATAAACTTAGGTGTTTTTTTAATTACTACATCTTTTCCAATTGTATTTCAGAAAACATCAATTGAATATCAGAAAGCACAAATTGTGTTTCAGAAACATCAATTGATTTTCAGAAAATATCAATTGTATTTCAGAAAGTGTCAATTGTATTTCAGGAAACAGCAAATTATTTTCAGAAAGCATCAATTGATTTTTAGAAAGTCTTATTTGTATTTCAGAAAATATCAATTGAATTTCAGAAAATATCAATTGAGTTTCATCAAATGTATTTCTGAAATTATCAAATGTATTTCAGAAAATATCGAATGTATTTCAGAAAACATCAAATATCTTTCAGAAATTATCAATTGATTTTCAGAAAGTATCAATTGTGTTTCAGAAAACATCAATTGATTTTCAGAAAATATCAATTGTGTTACAGAAAGTATCAATTGTATTTAAGAAAACATCAATTGATTTTCACAAATTATTAAATTTACTTCAAAAAATATGAATTGAATTTCAGAAAATATCAATTGAGTCTCAGACAAATAGTCAGAACGCTATATAAAAATATATTTTTTTAAGTATTACACTGGGTTTGTAATATTTCTTGAAAACTACATATCGTCACCTAAAATGCAAAAGGCCGTAACAAATATTTTTATTTTTTTACAGGAGAAGCAAAAAACATCATAAAACAAAAACTACTTTAAACTTAATATCCAAGCTGAAAAATAAAGGTGAATTTTTATTTATGAAAACAAATTTATGGAAAAATAGTAGTTTTTCAGTAAAAGACTTTTTGTTAGTTACGGCCTTTTGCATATTAGGTGACGATATAAGCGTGTTTTTTTTTTTCAAAATGATGACTTCAAAATCGGTCAAAATTCTATCCTGGTGTTTATATTGTAGCTGATTAACAAATAAACTCCTCATCTTCTTTCGATTAAAAGGCCGCCCTTGATAGTTTATTTTCCAGTGCATAACAAATAAGTTGAAATATTGCTAAACATTTTCTGCGACTCCAAATCACTAATAGAAATAATAATAACTTTTCGGTCTTGTAGGGTAAACTACTTCTTAATTCTGAATTTAGATAGATGTTTTCTGAAATTCAGTTGATATTTTCTGAAATACATTTGATATTTTCTGACATACAATTGAAAAAGGTGTAGATGTTTACACATCTCCCCTGTGATCGGACTCACATTGATTTCTTTTGCAAAAAATAACCACCAAATATGGTGAGGATCGGTCCATTTTTCGACGTAGTTCCCTTATACATATAGCATCCGATATGAACTTTTTCAGATGTGCAGGCAACAAAAGTAATAAAAATTCCACGCAGATTTGGTTTATGCTTATTTTCTATACACAATTAGTTGGACCTAAGGCCATTTCTCAAAACGCATGATATAGGTATCGTATAGTCGGTCTAGAATCTACACAAAATATAATATGCATACTTGTTTAAATCTATAATATTAATAGGCTAAGCGATTTCTTGTGACTGATGTTTTGTTCTATCGTTTTATCTTGATTTTGACCAAACGTATATTATTTGAAAGGTATTTCTTTTAAGCCGTTTTGCATATTTACAGATTTTTTGAATTTTTTCCCTTATTTTGAGCAAATTACATTTAAAGTTGCTACTAACAGACATAAAATTATACAATGTTATGTGTTTGTTTATTAAAGTTTTAAATGTGTTTGTAATAACAATGAGTTTGTTTTTTGTGTTGGTTTGTGAATTAGTTATAATTGATTAGCATCTTTTAGGGTCTTTATTTATTGAAAAAATAAAATTTCCTAGAATTTGCGCTCGAATTTCTAGGGCTGGAATCTGCTAGTATTTATAATATGGCAATGCATTTGAAAATGAAAAATAAACCGGCTCTTCCCTGATTTTAATTTTAATTTTTTTTAATTCGTGTATGATGTGCCTTGAATTCATTTGGAGAGCTGGTCAAAATAATAAATATATATTTCTTTTCTCAGATAAAATATTTTTTTTTATTTTAACTTTGCTTCTATTAAGTTGTGTCAAAATAAAACGAGATTAAGCTTTGTGCATCTGAGGAAAGGAATATAGTTTCAAGACTAAGAAATGCAAGCCAAACTTTTCGTTCTATTGCCAAAATCTTAGATCGGTCGCTATTTTTGTGCAAAATAAAATTAATTGTAACCCGCGGTAGACCAACAAATAGTCATATTGTCACTCTTGCATCCTTTCATATCTTAAAGAGCCATTACTGCAAATATGGGTAATGTGGTTTCTTCCGGAACGGTGCACAGTGGGATGGCTTCATACATTTTTGTGAAAAAACTATATGGACTGGTTTTAGATCATTGAAATTTGGCACCAAACATTATATTGACTAAATAAAGAAAAAAAAAATGGAATTTCACCAAAATCGGCCACCCCCAGCCCGTACAGTCCAAATTGATTTCTTCGCATAAAATTTTTCCTATCCAAGCGAAAGTATTCAAATTTGGTACATATACTTTCTAGAATAAACAAAAGATGCATGCCACGTTTCATTAACATCGGCCAAGCCCACCGCTCACAGCTCGTACAGTCCAAATTGATTTCTTCGCATAAAATTTTTCCTATCCAAGCGAAAGTATTCAGATTTGGTACATACACTTTCTAGAATAAACAAAAGATGCAAATCCAACTTTCTGAATATCCATATATCAGTATAAAAATTTTCATATATAAGTATAAACAAACTGAATCCAAAATAATCAAACATTTTGTTCCTGAACTATCATTTCTTTAACTATATCATCTAGCTCTAAAAGCTGTTTTTGAGGTTGACGTCTTATACTACTTACGTATGGATAAGATGATGCAAGCAAACGGTTGAAAATATCAAATACTGATGAAATTCTATTGCAGTTTCTAGTTAGAAAACATTAATCTGTACTTCCTGTAATCTTTATAACGTGCTTCTTCTGCTTCCTCGGAGAGCATACCAATAGGAAGTACTGCTGGAACAATTATGTCTTTTCCATTTATTAGTATTTTATTTTTTTTAACAAATAGCTCAGCCGTATCCCACACAAATTTTTGAAACTTCACAGTATCAATTTTCTGGCCACATGTTATTATTTGAAGAACAATTCGGAAGCGATCTACAAGTTCTTGATTAACACCTGTTATATCAGCAACAAGTGCAAGGTTGTTTACATGTGTAAACATCTAGTAATTAAAGATTGTTTATGTCACTTTTTTAAAATCAAACAGAAAGCGTCATCTATGTATCACTTATAGCAAACAACTGCAGGGACTCTGGTTATACTTGTAGGGTTGTTGAATTATGTATATGTTATACGTTAATATTGTGAAATTTTTAACATTTTACAGTATAGGGTTGTTGAATTAGCTCAAACAATTTTATATCATAACTTCTTCACCAATAAAATCATAAGTCACACCGATTTGTCTTACGGCTAACAGCGTAGTATGTGAACTCACATGTTTTTGTGATTGTATTGTAAAATAAAAATTTACCCCCCTGCGCGTATAGATGTTTACACATCAAAACTTATTTTCTGCTGCAATCGCAGACCACTTTTTAAAAGGCATGTTATAAGCTACATTAATTTTATTCGAGCGTGTAATGACGAAATGCCTAATTTACAAGCCTCATTATCAATGCTCTTCTTTGAAATTGCTTCCATCATTTTTCTTTAAGAAATACGTATTTTTTGGTGCCATTTCGCCCAGCGTTTGTAAAAGTGACTAAAAAATCGCTTCTGAATTGCTTTTCTCACTATTTCGATTTTATTAATCGTAAGCACCGAGTTTTTTGCTTTTATAAAATCGGTTAATAAATCAACATTATTACCACAATTAATAAGTGTCTTACAGAACATGAACTCATTTTAATAATTGTATTTGACAATTTTATTTATAAAACAAAAATAGTTTCGCACGTTAATCAAATCATATGAATTTGTTTTTCTTATTTCGTTATATACTTTTTTGGAATTGCTGTTAATTATGTAAAGTTTTTTGTTGTAATTGATAACTCCAATATCATTAAAAAGTTTAAGCCTAAATGTATGCAACACATTTTGTTACAAGCCTATGCTGCAAAATTCGTGACCTTTTTCAGAAAATTTATAACTTTGTTAAGCGATCGCTGAAAGTCGGTGGATTTTTTGGGTAAATTCAAAGAATAGACTCTCACTCTTCATTCTGTTGCAGTAAGAAGACGGAGCTAACTTCTTTTTTTTTTTCAAGGAAAAGTGCAAATGCTGAATTTTATATTTTATAATTTGCTCATCTAAAATATTAATAGGCTAGGTGATTTCTTGTGACCGATGTTTTGTTCTACCGTTTTATCCCGATTTTGACCAAACGTATATTATTCGAAAGGTATTTCTTTTTAGCCGTTTTGCAGATTTACAGATTTTAAAATTTTTTCCTTTATTTTGAGTAAATTGCATTTAAAATTGCTACTAGCACATACACAAAATTATACATATGCTATGTTTGTTTTATTAAATTTTTTAATGTGTTTGTTAATGAGTTTGTTATCTTCCTTCATAATAATAATAAATCATAAAAGTTTTAGTTTGTGAATTGGCTAAGTTGAAAAATAAAGCTGCATAGAATTGAAATTGCACTCGAATTTTGAGCGCTGGTATCTATAAACTACTTATGGAATCTATATAACTTTTTTTTTTAACAAAAAGAAGATGCTGTACTTCAATAAAAACGACATTAAAATGTTAACAGGTAAAATATCTTAGATGCATAAGCTACTTAATTGCATGAAAATGTTCATCGCTTTTCGTTTTACAATATTTAAGTGACTTCACTAGATTTTTTCTAAGAAAAAATATTACTTTTTACTAAAACAAATTATCGATTTTTCTTAATGAAACACTTGTCTATAAAACTGCATCATTAGATTTTTGAAAAGTATTTGTCGAAAAATTTCTGTTTTGGCAACAAAATACCACTGTGCGGTGCGCCGCGACGCGTCGCAGACTACAATATGCTAATTTACCTGCAAGGATTCCAGCTATCCTTTGCTACAACAACAAAAAACAAAAAAATGCAAGAAATCACTTAACATGGTCCGGATAAGACGGTGAACAAACATGATGCATTTTTTTGGTGAGCGACGAAACAAAAATAAATTTATTTGTAATTGATTCCGGCCGTAATTTCCAATGCCCCAAAGGTGAATAATTACATGTATGATTCACAAAAAATACCGTAAAGTACGAAGGAGACAACATCAAGGTCCAATACATCGAATTACCAATACCATGACCAGATTCCACGATAAAGTCATCTTGGATAATAAAGGGTCCGCCATCTAACGTTTTTTTTTTTTCAACTAGTGCTTATTTCGTGAATGGTAACACTTAGCTCATGTCTGATTTGACAGATAATTAGTTTTATCCTCCCGCTGAACGAATATGGTTGTGTATACGCTTGAACAACGCTGGAAAATATTGCGACATTACTTTGAAAATCATGATAATGTTACAGAATGTGTGCGAAAATTGCGTACGGATTTTCGAAGAAGAGAAGCACCGTCAGCCCCGCATGTTCGTTATCTTGTGAAAAAAAGTGAAAGAAACTGGCATCCTCATCGATAAACCAAAGCGTGAAAAGCCAAAAACAGTGCGTACACCCGAGAATATTGCTGCTGTGGCAGAAAGTGTGCGTGAAGCGCCATCAACATCAATTCACCGTTGTTCTCAAGAATTGAACATTTAGGAGGCATCATTCAGACGAATTTTGCATAAAGACCTTGATATGACGCCATACAAAGTCCAATTCGTTCAGGAGTTAAAGCCAACTGACCATCCAATGCGTTTTCGCTTCGCTAAGTGGGCCTGCGATCGACTTACAGAAGATGCCGATTTTGCCAAAAAAAAATCATCTTTTCAGATGAAGCTCATTTTGATTTTGGCGGGTATGTAAATAAGCAAAATTGTCGCATTTGGGGCACAGAAAACCCGCACGCACACATTGAAAAGCCAATACACCCAAAACGAGTCTCTGTTTGGTGCGGATTTTGGTCCAGAGGCATAATTGGGCCATTTTTCTTCGAAAATGAGCAAGGAGTGGCCGTTACAGTCAATGGCGATCGTTATCGGGCCATGTTGAACGAATTTTTGTTCACAAAAATTGAAGAGGAGGATGTTGGCAACATTTGGTTTCAACACAACGGCGCTACGTGCCACACAGCCGAAGCTACACTCGATGTTTTGCGCCCTGTTTTTGAAGATCGCATTATCAGCTGCAGAGCTGATGTCATTTGGCCACCTCGGAGCTGCGATTTGCCACCGTTGGACTATTATTTGTGGGGTGCCCTCGAAGATAAGTGTTACGACAACAAGCCAGAGGCAATTGACGCTTTAAAGGACAATATTCGTGAAGCCATTGGTGAAATACAGCTGCACACAATCGATAATGTGCTTAAAACTTGGACTGATCGTGTAGGCTACTGCAGGCCCAGCCGAGACAGCCATTTGAATGAAATTATTTTCCATTATTAACCGGAAGGATTGTACTTTCAAAAAAAATAAGAAATTTGAGATAATATTCAGTAGTTTTTTTTTATAGCATTTTCAAAAAAAAAAAGTTATTTGGCGGACCCTTTACAATGTTGCTCTGTGCTGAGTAAAACATGCCACTAGGATGGTTATTGCAGCCCGATAATGATCCAAAGCATACTTCCAAATATTCAAGGACTGGTTTCACGACAAATGGAATAAATTTGCATACCTGGCCAAGTCAGTCTCCGACTAATACGTAACGTAGTATTCCCAAATAAAGACCAATTATGGTATAAAATACCAGTGGAGATTGGCTGTACTCTTATCTTCAGTATACCAAAAGCAGTGAACAAAATTATACACAATAATGCTTTAACCCGGCTATTAATAAAACTTAGCAAATGCCAACAAATAATGTCAATCAAATTTGGATTATACCGTCTTTTATTTACATTTACTGTATGTACTTAATATTTTGTCCCATCATTTGGATTCATTTCACACTTTTGTAACGAAAATGACAATTAGTTTTGTTTGGTCATTGTTGTTTTACTTATTTATTTTATGTTATATGCTGTGAGAAAACAAAAATATGAATTAGTTTTAATATTAACTTAAATAAATATTTGCTAGCGAGCCATTAACCAAATTAGAGAAGGTTGAACTTATTATTTTGACCATATGTGTGTATCTTAAACTCAATATTACAACCAAAACTTTTAAGAAAAAAATATTTTTTTCAAGAAATTTCACTTTTTTTCAGGAAATATATATAACAACAATTACTACAGAGACATACTGAATATAAATTTATAATTACAACAACCATATAGAAAACTAATATAATCAGGACCGATCGATTTTGAAAATGTTAAACAACAAACAACAATTAAAGGGAACTAAATACTTCGGCGATTCCCACAATCGACTGAACTAATGCTTATGTGAAGTGCAGATACAGTCTGAAAATCCGCTAATAATGAAATTTGATGTTGGCGCGTTTGCTAGTTGTTGATCTTAGGGCTAGTTTTTAGGATGTCAATTAAAGTTAGCTTAACGGGCAGTTAAGTTAATCTTAAATCAAATTTAATTTGGCTTTAAGTAATGATGGTGTTTTTCAGTGATGGTTTAAGAGCTGTCAATTTTAATAGTATTGCCATTCTTTTTTTGTAAAAAAAAAAGCAAATGGCATCATTAAAAATGAATAATATTAATATGGCAATACCATTAAATGTCATAAATATAAAAAATCTTGAGCGCGTCCTTATATTTACTGTTTAATTTGCATTTATTTATAAAAAGATTAATTCATTTAATTAATTTATTTTTTTATTATTTAAATAAAAATGTAAAACACGCGTGGAAAACTTTTTATTATATCAGGTGTTTTTATTTGACAGTTCTAACTTGGGTTTAACCGACCAATGCTGATGGGTTAAACCTTAATTGAAAGCAAACTAATCCACAACTGAAGAACGACATTTCGAGTTAAAACAATAGTTAACTAATAAATAATGTTAATCAATATCCCAAAAACTAGGCCTTACTGAATGCACCTTGCCACGTTTATGGTGCTTGAACTAGAACTGCAACTTAGGTGTTCGTATGTTTGCTGATTGCTGATCTCGCTGATGTTGTGGAATTTATGTTGGCACATTTATGATTATTGTTGTTATATTGATTGTGTTAACTTATTTAACAAACATTTTCACTAAAAATTAGCAAGCCAGCTGACTAATTGGAAACGGGATCTTGATTTCCACAGACCAACGAACTGATATACTTGTACCCTCCGCAGAGTGGTGTGATGGGTATAAAAATATCCAAAATAAATTATTTAAAATACAAGAAATTCCACGTCAGGTTGAAAGTACTAGGCCAGTATAGTAAAATTTCCAAAGGGTTTGGTTTTCTCAACAAAATCGTAGCTAAGGCTTAAGTAAATAATTTTTACCAAACAAGTAAGAAAATTACGATACCCTATACCATGCGTTTAGAGACTCTACGTCTTAGGTACAACTAATTAGATATAGCAAATCAGCATAAACCAAATTTGAGTGGTATTGTTATTAATTTTTTTGCCTTCGGATATGTAAAAGTTCATATCGGATGCTACACTTATATGAGGACTAGGTCGAAAAATGGACCGATCCTGACCATATTTGGTAAGGTCATTTATTTTTTGTAAATACATGAACAAATTAAATTTGAGAAAAATCTGTGGAATATTTTTGTTTTTTGATAGATTTAAGTGAATATCGGGATACAGCTTCATATGGGGGCTTTGACTAAGTATTGTTATATAGGGTTTATTGTTGGCCTACTGATAAGTAGATCTAATTAACATACACAAACCCAATTCGACCGAGATCTATCCGATAATTTGTATATTATGGCCATTTAAGTCGATCTCATAGGGCTCTGTTGTATGGAGAGTAGGCGTGAACATGAATTGATTTTCACCAATTTCAATGGCGTTCATCCTATGGCTAGTAGAAGCTTATATACTAAATTTGATCATAATATATTCATACTTGTCTGTAACTTGATTACAAAGTTTACATGGACACACAGACAGACGGATAGATTGACATTGCTAAATCGACTCAGAAAGTGATTCTGTGTCGATCGGTAAAATAAAAAATGAGTCTAGGTCAAATATTTGCAGACCAAATAGTGGTATAGGGAAGGTTAGGTTAGGTTGGAAGTGGCTGCTAAACCAAAGGAAAAGCACACTTAGTATCTGGGGTCCATTGTGATACCACGGGACGAATAGGTGTTCCCCTCAGTTCCCACCGTAGAACCAGTTGGAGCTTTTGATGAAGCCCCTGATATATCCCCTGGTATAGGGTATAAATAGAACAAAAAATACTGATGTATGTTCGACTTAATTTTAAAAATATCTGTCAAAAAATTTATAGTAAAAAAAGGGGAACAAGTTACAATATTTTGAAGATTTCGTTGGATAAAATTAGTCCAACTTGATTTTCTGAAGCTATTTGTAGAAGAATGAAATGAGAAGTCATCATAGTTATATGAGTTATAGCTGAAAAACTAAGCAAACACACTTCAATATAATGAAATATTATAAAATATAATGAAATATTATATTATAAATAAAAAATCATGTGAGTCCGATCACAGGGGAGATGTGTAAACATCTAGTAGTTAAAGAATTTGAGGCACTTTTTGAAAATAAAACAGAAAGCGTCATCAATGTATCGCTTATAGCAAACAACTGCAGGGGCTCTGCTAATATAAAAATTGTTATTATTTATTATTTCAACCGGTTAATTTATTATTTCGTTTTTAATTTTTAGTTTTCATTTCTCATTTTTAATTTTTTATTTTTCATTTTTCATTTTTTATTTTTCATTTTTTATTTCCCATTTTTCATTTTTCTCTTTTCGTTTATCATTTTTCATTTTTCATTTTTCATTTTTATACCCTATACCACTATGTGGTTTGGGTATAATGACATTGTGCTGCTGTTTGTAACAACCAAAAATATTTGACCTAGACCCATCTTTAATTATACCGATCGAATCAGAATCACTTTCTGAGTTGATTTAACAATGTCCGTCCGTCCGTCCGTCCGTCCGTCCGTCCGTCCGTCCGTCTGTGTGTCCATGTAAAGCTTGTAATCAAACTGCAGGTCGCAAATATGAATATATTTTGACGAAATTTGGTATATAAGCTTTTATCGGCCATGGGATGAACGCTATTGAAATTGGTGAGAATCGGTCCATGTTCAGACCTAGCCCCCATACAAATTACCCATATGAAATCGACATAAATTGCCATAAGATACAAATTGTCATATAGATCTTACTCAAATTGGGTTTGTATGCGTTCATTACATCCACTAATGAGTAGTCCAAAAATGATACCTTTGACCCCATATAGAGCTGATTCCCGATCTTCACTTAAATCTATTAAAAAACAAAAATATTGCACTGATTCTTCTCAAATTTTGTTTGTACATATTTTTGCAAAATACAAGAGACTTTACCAAACATGATCAGGATCGGTCCATTTTTGGACCTAGTCCCTTTATAGATGTAGCATCCGATATGAACTTTTTCATATCTGCAGCCAAAAAAATTAATAAAAATCCCACTCAAATTTGGTTTTTGCTTATTTTCAATGTCCAGTTAGTTGGGCCTAAGAGATAGGGTTTCTAAACGCATGGTATAGGGTATCGTATAGTCGGTCTAGACCGACTATAATTTTCTTACTTGTTTATTTTTAATTTTTATTTTTTATTTTTAATTTTTAAATTTTTATTTTTCATTTTTTATATTTAATTTTTTATTTTTAACTTTTTGTTTTTAATTTTTTTCATATTTTTCGTTTTTCATTTTTTATTTTTTATTTTTCATTTTTTATTTCTCATTTTTATATTTAATTTTGTTATTATTTTTCATTTTTCATATTTCATTTTCAAACAGGTTATTACATATCATAATTTTTCGCCAATGCAATCACATAAGTCACACCGATTTTGTCTTACGTCTTACATGTTACGCTGTTTTTGTGATTGTATTGTGAAATAGAAATTTACCCCCCCCCCCCCTGCGCGTTTAGATGTTTACACATCAAAAAGTTTGAGAAAGCCTAATCCTTCGGAAGTTTTACTACACTGGCCTAGTACTTTTACCCTCACTTGGAATTGCTCACCCGCAGAATGCACTGTGTGTGTAATTCCGATTTAAAATTTTCTCATATCCTTTCTCCAGCTCTCAATGAATAGTAGTTCAGGGGCTTATGAGGAAAGAGACTTTTTGGAAAAATACGACAACTAAATCTTTTTGAAGCAAAGTATTTTAGGGACAAAAGGGAAAAGTTATACTTGTAGGAACTCAATTAGGTATTTCAAAGACTTAATTGGATTTTAATGATTTTGTAAAGAATTTTATCAGTATAGAAATCATTAAGCGATATTTTAAGCAGAGTTCAGAAAAAAACACACACTGAAAAGCACACACAAAAAAGCAAAACATAGCTCAGACCAACAAACCCATATTTTTATTTTGATATCAATTATGTGTGTTTCTAAATTTTGTACGGTGCGAACACAATCACGACTGTATTTCGGTTTAATATTTCGTTATGTACACGAACATGTTTCTATCACGTATGTTTTTTTCAAACACACATAAACCACACAGGTTCGAGTGTAGCTTTATTTTAAGTTCGTGTTCTTGCACGTGTACTGCCAAAAAAGAGAACATGTTCCTGAACGCGTACATCTAAAAATTAAAACATTATCCACTCGCGATCGGAAAAATCTGAAACACCCCTATAATAACGACAACAATTGTTTCAACCAAATTTATTAAAAAAATCTAAAATAATTCATTAGCACTTATAAAAAAATAAAAATAAAAAGATAATAATAAAAATAAAATTAATGAAATATTTTAAGATTTATAAATAATTAAATTCATGTTATTTAATCAAGTTTGTTGGCGAATTTTATTCGTTAGATATTAATTCAGAGTCAAGACTTAATCAGGGAATGAATGTTTTAGGAGTTCTGATATCAACCCACAATTCGAGCAAAATCAGTTCTAATTAAAACAGTTTGCTGACAACCAGGTAATTTGTATTCACCCATGCAGGAGCATATCAACAGTAAAGTGTGGGCTAAGCACTTCTTAGAAGGTAACATTTTTAATTTTAAGGTATTTTGCCAGCCCCAAAGTGACACCGATATGGTCTCGTCCGATTGGTTTTATATATCTTGGTTTATTATATCTTTATGGCAACAAATGGCTTTGACGAAGGACTTGAATAGAATACTGTGCATATTCCTCAGACTTTGTTGACGCTATTGCATGAATTAAAAGTCGCAATTGTGGAAGAATCCAAACTTAGTGCGTTTTCCAGAACGTTTAAAAATTTTAACGTCTGTGATATTGGGAAAAGTTACACATTTTATGCACACTTTTTTTGCAATTTAATTTAATTAATGTGACTCGAAACTGATGTTAAAATCATTCAAACCCTGTATACAATTTATTGGTCAGGCAATATTTTTAAGGCTTTAAGCTCAACTGACCTGGATTTATTCCTCTACCGATAACGATCTTACAGATCATATTTTTTACCCTTAATCCAAAAAAAGGAAATTAATAAAGAATACCAACATTCGAAAAAGAATACTGCCAAATTTTAAAAATAATTCCAAAAAAAGCTTTATCAGAAAAGTGCTTTATCTATATATTAATATGTGAAGGTAAATATTTAGTGCCCCTTTTTAAGCAATGTGCGGGCACGGAGGAATGTGAAAATTGGCATAGTTATAGTTCATTTGGAGGAGAAGCTGAGACTGATAAAATTTATGTTTAATCTGTCTTAAAAGTATATTAAATTAGATAAAATAAAATATTTATAATAATTCTTTACACCCTGTTAATGCGAATTATTTAAATTATATATCAGACGCTCTGCGTTGAACTGTGAGTTGCTAGAATTGATAAACATACCTTTAGGCTCATTTAAATATTCATAAATTTTATATATGTATATATAGATTAAAAAAACATTGGGAGACAAAAATTTAATGAAAAAATAATACTTCCCAGAATTTGCGCTCGAAATTCGAGTGCTGGGCTACACTTGTATATATTAAATGTCATAAACAGCATTGGTTTTGTAAATCAATCACTTGAAAGCCCCTCTTGGAAAACACTGTTAAAGTATTCAAATGAAGTTTCATAAATTGTGTTAAATTTGGAAATATAAGGAAAGACAAAGCACTTCTTGGGAGTTTTTGTCAAAGCACATTCTCAATTTGTGCGTAAGCATAATTTTGACCAATAGTGCATTGGCGGTGCTTTGTTATTGTTATCGCCAATTTCTGCCTGCAAATTGATGTTTCTTAAACTTTTATGCTTAACGTAACTTCAAACGATGCAGCAAACAATTATAAACTGATTTCTGTACCGGTTAATCTATAATATTAATAGGCAAGGTAATTTCTTGTGACCGATGTAAGTTTGTCAGTTTTAATCCTATTTTGAAGGTATTTCTTTTTAGCTGTCCACCAGATTTACAGATTTTTACAGTTTTATAATTTTAAAGTTGATACTAACACATACATAAAATTATACAATGCTTTGTATGTGTTTATTAAATTTGTTAATGTGTTGGAATTGAAAAATAATTTTGGACATAAACCAATAGCGACAAAAATAATTGTGGACATAAACCAATTACGACAATAACGGCAATAAAAAGTGTTGATTTGTGAATTTCCTAAAATTGATTAGAATACATTTAGGGTCTTATAAAATAATTTGTCAAATGAAAACCGAAAAGAAAGAGTTCAAAAATCGGCTGGATTTAAAAAAATTTTAAATTTGTATTATATAAAGGGCAAAAAATACAAAACGAAGACCTTAATTAAAAATATATCTGATATTATATTATACAATTTTCAAATTTTTAAGTTCACCTCGGCATATGTTCAAACAAAATTATGTTCGAAAAAATTTTAAATAAATTATTTATCAATACTACAACACAATGCTTATATTTTACAATATATTTTGGTATAGCTGAAAATGGAGCTCGATGTATTTATGCCTTTCTAAAGTAGTTACAACTGTAGGTTATATTGGCAGTAAAAATTTCTTATTAAAATTACAAATTTTAATCAACTTTTTTTCAACGAACTCCAACTTCGTATATGTATAGTTACATATATTTATACCCTATACCACTATGTGGTTTGGGTATAATGACTTTGTGCTGCTGTTTGTAACAACCAAAAATATTTGACCTAGACCCATCTTTAATTATACCGATCGAATCAGAATCACTTTCTGAGTTGATTTAACAATGTCCGTCCGTCCGTCCGTCCGTCTGTGTGTCCATGTAAACCTTGTAATCAAACTGCAGGTCGCAAATATGAATATATTTTGATGAAATTTGGTATATAAGCTTCTATCGGCCATGGGATGAACGCTATTGAAATCGGTCCATGTTCAGACCTAGCCCCCATACAAATTACCCATATGAAATCGACATAAATTGCCATAAGATCCAAATTGTCATTTAGATTTTACTCAAATTGGGTTTGTATGCGTTCATTACATCCATTAATGAGTAATCCAAAAATGATCCCTTTGACCCCATATAGAGCTGTTTCCCGATCTTCACTTAAATCTATTAAGAAACAAAAATATTGCACTGATTCTTCTCAAATTTTGTTTGTATATATTTTTGCAAAATACAAGAGACTTTACCAAACTTGATCAGGATGGGTCCATTTTTGGACCAAGTCCCTATATAGATATAGTATCCGATATGAACTTTTTCATATCTGCAGCCAAAAAAATTAATAAAAATCCCAATCAAATTTGGTTTTTGCTTATTTTCTATGTCCAGTTAGTTGGGCCTAAGAGATAGGGTCTCTAAACGCATGGTATAGGGTATCGTATAGTCGGTCTAGACCGACTATAATTTTCTTACTTGTTTTATCATAAAAATCTGTATTTGGCTTTAAAACGAAAAAATTTCAAAATTCATTTTAATTTTCGCTAGATATTTAGGTCATTAAGGATGAAAAAGATAATAAACCAGCAAAGGAAATTATGCCACCCAAATAATTTCAAGTGTAACAAGAAACACAAATTTATACTTTGGAGATTATTGCGTAAAACAGGATTACGTTTTGCTTTTAAGTATTACCTTACTCTAAAAGCCAACATGTCATGATGTGTTGTTGTGTTTAACAGACTAAAACTAACGTTCGTACTTCAAATACGCCTACCTGCACACACATGATAACATATACTTATATAATAATGAAACACGTATATATTTTTATGTCCTACATAAATTTATATACATACATATTTAATATGTGTCTTTTCTGGCATATGTATTTATGTGTGGGGTTTATTGATCCTGGTGTGCATTACACGTCCTTAGTTTTACGATATACAAAAAACGTATCTCCATATTATGCTAAATATACTTTCAACGCTTCGTTTACCTAGAAATGGCTGAATTATTTAAGGATACTTTTGAAGTTTAATTATCTCTTTGGGGACCTTATATTTTGCCGTGAATAAATTGTAAAGAACTATGGGCCTGTTTTAGATAAATTTTAGTTAAGTAAATAAATTAAAATAAAAAATTTTATACAAAAACTTTTAAAATATGCAAAGATTTTAAATGAAATTATAAAAAATCCTTTTATTTTTAACTACAAAAGAAAAAAAATTTTTTTAAGAAAATTTAATTCATAAAGAAAAATTTTTATTTTCAATTCTTAAGAAAAGGTAATTATTTTAAGAAAAGGTACATTTTTTAAAAAGGTAACTTAAAAAAAATGGAGAAAAGTCATATAAAAAGCAAGAATTTTTAAAAAAAAGATACTTTTTAACAAAAGGTACTTTCTTAGCCCTTTCAGACCTGAGTAGTAAAATGACTATAGTCATTGTTAAACCATCAATTTAAAAATTCTTTTTAGCAAAGTCTACTTTCTTTTGTTTTAATTCTCTTTTGTGTAAAGAGCACGCAAGAGAATTTTCACAATCACTGAATACCGATAAAAAAAAAAAAGCAGACAAAATGTATTTATGTATATTTTAAGTACCTCAAACCTGATCTCACAATCGATACAGGAAAATATATATTTTTTTAAAAATGACTTTTTAAGAAAATATATATTTTTAAGAAAAGGATTTTTTAAGAAAAGCTACATTGTTAATGAAAATGTACTATATAAGGAAATGTTTTTTTAAGAAAGGGACTTTTTACCATTAAGTGCCTTTTTAAGAAAAATCAAAAATCAATAGAAGGCACTCCTAAAAGAAAAAGTACTTTATCAAAAATGTACTTCTTTAAGAAAATTTACTTTTTTGAGAAAAGGTACTTTTTAAGAAAAGATATTTTTAAGAAAAGGTACTTTTTAAGAAAAGGTCCTTTTTAAGAAAAGACACTTTTTAAGAAAAAGTATTTTTTTAAGAAAATGCATTTTTTTTGCTTTTTGAAGGAATTGTTGCGAAATTAATATTTGCAACCACTTGTATTTTAATTTAAATTTAATTTTTTAAATTGTAATTTAGTTTATATGGCGGACAAATTTTTAATATTAGAATTCGCACGGAAAATGTACAAGACCGGTCTGCTTTGATTTCAATACAAGAATGATTTTATTAAAAATTCAAAATAACAATTCAAATTTCCCAAGTGTTTTGACATATAATGATGACATTTCAATTTTAAAATTCATTATAGCCGAAAAACTAAAATACTAATACTGAAAGGAGTTAATTCATAAAATTCAGAAATATTAAAAAGAATATAAACTACAAAAATATAAAATGATGGATGAAAAATATAAAATGATAAAAAAATTATAATAAAATCATAAAATAATAAAAAAAACCATGAAATGACCAAACAGCTACTTTTTAAGAAAGTGTAATTTTTTTAAGAAAAGGTTATTGTTTTAGAACATGTACTTTTTTAAGAAAATGTATTTTTTTAAGAAAGCGTAATTTTTTTAAAAAAAGGTTCTTTTTTAAGAACATATACTTTTTTAAGGAAATGCACTTTTTTAAGAAATTAAATTTTTATGAAAGGTATTTTTTTTTTTAAGAAAGAGTACTTTTTTAAGAGTGATAATTTTTTTAAGAAAAGGTACTTTTTTAAGAAAGTTAATTTTTTTAAGAAAATTTAATTTTTATAAAAGTTACTTTTTAAGAAAAGAATTTTTTAAGAAAAGTTACTTTTTAAGAAAATGTTTTTTTAACAAAGGGACTTTTTAAGATTAAGTATCTTTTCAAGAAAATGTACTTTTAAAGAAAAGGTATTTTTTTAAGAAAGGTACTTTTTCAAGAAAAGGCACTTTTTTAAGAAAATTTTTATTTTTAAGAAAGGTACTTCTTTAAGAAAAAGTACTATTTTAAGAAAAGGTACTATTTTAAGAAAAGTTACTTTTGAAGAAAATCTACTTTTTTAAGAAACGGAATTTTTTTAAGAAAAGGAACTGTATTAAGAAAATGTAAATTTTTTAAGAAAAGTTACTTTTTTAAGAAAAGGTATTTTTTTAAGAAAAGGTACTTTTTTAAGAAAAGATACTTTTTTAAGAAAAGGTACTGATTTAAGAAAGGTGATTTTTTAAGAAAAGGTACTTTTTTAAGAAAGATATTTTTTTCAGAAAAGGTACTTTTTTAAGAAAATGTACTTCGAAGATGTACTTCGTTAGGAAAATGTAAATTTTTAAAGAGAAGTTATATTTTTAGGAAAAGGTACGTTTTAACAAAAGGTACTTTTTAAGAAAAGGTACCTTTTTAGAGAAAGTTTATTTTTTAAGAAAAGGTAAAATTTTACTTTTTAAATAAAGTTAATTTTTAACAAAAGTTAAGAAAAAGTACCTTAAAAAAACTTTTTTAAGAAGATGTACTTTTTTAATAAAATGTAGTTAAAAAAAATTTTTCTTTATAAGAAAAGATGCTTTTAGTAACAGGACTTGTTAAGATAAAAAAGATCTTCATTAATTTTTAAGAAAAGATACTGTTTAAGAAAGGTGTTTGTTAAGAAAATGTACTTTTTTAAGAATACGTATTTTTTTAAGAAAAGGTACCTTTTTAAGAAAAGGCACCTTTTTAAGAAAAGGCACCTTTTTAAGAAAGGGCACCTTTTTAAGAAAAGTTACCTTTTTAAGAAAGTTAATTTTTTAAGAGAAGGTACAGACAAAGTAACTTTAAAAAAATTACGTTTTAAATAAATTAAATTAACAAATTATAGTTAAAAAATTTTGTTTTTAAAAAAATTATGCTTTTAGGAACAGGACTTGTTAAGATAAAAAAGTTGTTCTTTAATTTTGAAGAAAAGATACTGTTTAAGAAAGGTGTTTGTTAAGAAAATGTACTTTTTTAAGAATACGTATTTTTTTAAGAAAATGCCTTTTTAAGAAAAGGCACCTTTTTAAGAAAAGGCACCTTTTTTGAGAAAGTTAATTTTTTAAGAGAAGGTAAAAAGAAAGTAACTTTATAAAAATTACGTTTTAAATAAAGGTAATTTTTAACAAAAGTTAAGAAAAGGTACCTTAAAAAATACTTCTTTAAGAAGAAGTACTTTTTTAACAAAATATAGTTAAAAAAATTTTTCTTTTTAAGAAAATTATGTTTTTAGGAATAGGTCTTGTTAAGATAAAAAACTTTTTTAAGAAAAGGTACTTTTTAAAAAATGGTACTTTTTAGGAAGAATTTCTTTTTCAGAAAAGGTTTTTTTTTATGAAAAATATTTTTTTAGGTACTTTTTCAACAAAAATTGTTTTCTTACAAAGATACTTCCTTAAGAAAAGGTGCTTTTTATAGAAATGATAAATTTTTAAGAAAATGCGTTGTTTTTTAAGAAAATGTGCTTTTTTAAGAAAAGGTACCTTTTTAAGAAAGTTAATTTTTTAAGAGAAGGTAAAAAGAAAGTAACATTAAAAAAAATTACTTTTTAAATAAAGGTAATTTTTAACAAAAGTTAAGAAAAGGTACCTTAAAGAATACTTATTTAATAAGATGTACTTTTTTAACAAAATGTAGTTTAAAAAATGTTTCTTTTTTTTAAGAAAAAGATGTTTTTAGGAACAGGACTTGTAAAGATAAAAAAAAGTTATTTTTTAAGAAAAGGTACTTTTTTAAGATATGGTACTTTTTAAGAAAAATTTGTTTTTCAGAAAAAGTACTTTATTATGAAAAGGATCCTTTAAGAAAGATACTTTTTAAAGAAAAATAATTTTTTAAGAAAAGGTACTTTTTCAAGAAAAATCATTTTTTTACAAAGATCCTTAAGAAAAGGTGCTATTTTTAGAAAAGGTAAATTTTTAATAAAATGCTTTTTTTAAGAAAATTTACTTATTTAAGAAAATTTACTTTTTAAGAAAAGTACTTTTTCAAGAAAAAGTACTTCTTTTAGAAAAGGTATTTTTTAGAAAAGGTACTTTTTTAGAAAAGGTACTTTTTTAGAAAAGGTACTTTCTTAGAAAAGGTACTTTTTAGAAAATGTACTTTTCTACCTTTTTAAGAAAAGGTATTTTTAAGAGAAGCAACTTGATTAAAAAGGTACTTTTGTAAAAAAAAGTAACTTAAAAAAAAAACTTTTTTAAAAAAGGTAATTTTTAAGAAAAGGTACGTTTGAATTAAATACACTTTATTAAAGGAGGCAATTTTAAAGAAATGGTACTTCTTAAGAAAAGGTACTTTTGAGGAACATGTACATTTTAAGAAAAAATTCTTTTATTAGAAGTGGAACTTTTTTAAGAATGTTGACTTTTTTAAGAAAAAGTAATTTTTTGTGAAAATAGACTTTAGGAAAATTTATTTTTTATGATATTACTATTAAATATTATTCGCACAGCGTTATAGAGGGACCCAGTATATTTTTGTAGTTGTGTATGTTATACAAAAAAAAAATATTTGTAATTAATATTTCTCCACTATTGTATTTCAATACACTCATTTTTTAAAGGCATCTTCACATTTTAGACCATAAATTAATAAATTAATGCCCGACCCTAATCATGCGTAATATGCTACATAACCCTAATCATACAAACATGTGTATTTTAGACACATTTTTTTTTTTTTTGATTCCATAATACAACGAAACTTTGTTACTTATTGCAACCATATTTCATAACTTTTCTTCTACATATGTTTTGTATAATTAAGCAAAAGAAAAGTTAATAAATATTAAATTTTTCTATTTATTATAAGCCAAAACAAAAACAAAAAAAAAAAAAAACAAATAACATATAAATAACCAACATGTGTCTCCGAGACGCATGCAAAGAAGTTTGTATTTTTCGCAAATTTAGGACAAAAACAACAATTTTTCGTAATACTAAAGTTACATATGCAGTTGCAAATATCTTCAATATATACAGTGGGGAGCAGAGGTGAGTATATGTTAGTATTTCTTGTACTTCTTAGCCGATAACAAAAGGAATAATCAAGGGATTTAATATTTTTTTTTTATATATAACTTATTTTTAATTGTTACCAAAACTATACTCAAAACAAAATAAAAAAGCAATAAATTAAGGGAGAAAAAGATATATTAAGAAAACAATTCGTATGTACTCATTTTTGCTCCCGCGTGTTCTCAACTACATTATTAGAAAAATTAAAAATTTACCATTAATGTGGATTTTCTTTATGATTTTATTGTTGTTATTATTGTTTTTGATAATGAAAACTTTAGTTTAATATCGTTTTTGATAAACTGCGTATTTGACAAATTGTATTTTTAAAAATAAAATAAAAAAATAAAAATTTTTTAAAATTATGAGAAAGCTATCGGGAACCGTGAAAATTTTTTTTAAGTATGACAGATAATGGCTCCTAATAAAGAGAGATAGCTAAAAAACTTAACGTGAGCCAATTGTTGGTCATAAGAGTCCTAAAAAGACTAATATTAGTCGAGCACAATTTCGTGGTCGCCGAAAGCTATTATCGGATGGGGACGCACGAGTAATGATGAGAATTATGAAAGCAGACCAGTCTTTGACGCCAACGGAAGCTTCTGTATCAATTAATAAAAATGTAAGCCGATGGACAGCAAGAACAGCACTCCACAACATTGGCTGCATCTCCGCTGTGAAGAAACCTAAACCTGCATTGTCGAAGAAGAATATTGCGGCACGTTTAAAATTCGCCAGGGAACACAAAAATTGGAGCGTTGATGACTGGAAAAGAGTAATCTGGTCAGATGAATTCAAATTCAACTGAAGTCAGTACGACGGTACTTTGTGAGACCATACAAAGGCACCACGTAAAACCAACAGTAAAACATGGTGGTGACAATGTTAAGGTATGGGGTTATTTCACTTGGTGGTATGTTGGACCAATGCAAAAAAATTTATGGAATAATGCGAGAAGACTATTTGAAAATTTCGGAAACCCATCTTCCCGATTTTGTTGATATGAGCGCATATCCTGAGGAAGAAATAATATTTCAACAGCATGGGGACCCAAAACACACCTCCAAAATCGTTAAAGAATGGTTGACTGATCAAAATTTTCAGGTATGGTTGGGACAATATCAAACTGCACATCGAACTCATGCGAGCTGTGGCGACGTGTGGAGCTGGAGTGGCAGCGTATTCCAGAGCAAGTTATTCAAAACTTGGTAGAAAGTATTCCAAGATGCATAAAAAGTAGTTTAAGTAATAGAGGCCTATGGACCAACTACTAAAATTTAATACATTTTAATTGTTATTGAAATGTGTAAAATTGAGTACATGAGACTAGTTTTCTTTTATATAAGTTTTTCTCTGAATTTGTTGTATTTTTATTTTGTTTTTAATACAGTTTTGTTGACCATTGAAAAATAAATTAAATTCCAAAAAAATTTTTAAATTGCTTGATTATTGCTTTTTTATCCGCTTAGAAGTGCAAGAAATACAAACATGTACTCACCTTTGTTCCCCACTGTATATATACAAGTTACATATCTTCATTTAACTTCGGGGAATCCCCATTAATTGGAATTATCAATCAAGGGGGTTTGAATGTTGAAAAACAACATATTAAATAGTTTCCAAAGATTTAATAGAGTATGCCAAAGCGACTTACTGAAGAAGAAATCCGACTAGCCGCCAAAGAAATTGAAGAAGACACGGCCGATGATATAGAAGACGAGGATATTTTTTTGTACAATCTGATAACGAAGAAAGTGAAAGTAACGAACAGAAATGCCTGTTACTATATCAGATATTGCAGAAGATGCAGGTGAGGAATATAGTGAAATACTTGTTGGTAAGGACGGAACTCTATGGTTTTCGATTCTAAAACCTCAAAAGGGTATTCCTGCTCGGAATATCAATCCGTGCCCATTGAATAAACTTGACTTGCCATCAGGGAAACAAATCGAAGACCCTTTAGAGCCAATTGAGCTATATATGAATGACGTATTTTTTGCTGAACTTCTAAAATTTACCAATTTATGTGCAATTGCACTGAAAAGCAAATCGATCATATTCTGATAAGCAGAAAATGGAGGGGTTCATTACTGGATGTACGAAATAAAAGAGGTGCAGACGTCGCAAACGATCACCACCTTCTCATCGCAACTGTACGTCTCAAGATCGCAGCGATAAGGAAAGATAACAAACGTTCAAGGAAATTTTATATTCCCCGTCTACAAAGTGAAATTGACATCTCACACAAACTCTTTAAAATCAGCTGTAAACAGTATCCCTGTCGAAGCACGCAGTTCATGGAGCGCCGTCAAAGATATATTTCTATCCTCTACTAATAATAACATCGGATTTGCCACCACCAATCGAAAGCCATGGATTTCCGACGAAACATGGAATCTCGTCCAGCAGAGAAAGGCTGCTAAAGAGGCAATTAATACTGCAAATACACGCAATGCCAAACTCGAAGCAAATAGTAACCATACTATGCTAAACCGTATGATAAAAAAGAGTGAGCGCAGAGATAAATGGAAGCGTGTGGAAGACATAGCCTCAGAAGCACAACAAGCAAGTGAAACGAACCGCAGTAGAGACTTATACAAGGCAGTTAAGCTTCTGGCTAACCGACCTTTTGTATCCGGTAAGCCACTTAAAGATGAAAATGGTATCTTGGCTATCAAATATCTCCCTAGCGAGCTGAAGGAAGGTGTCATAGTTAAATTACCAAAGAAAGATGACCTCTAAAGTTGATCCAATTGGCGAGGCATAACACTTCTATGCAGCATCAATAAAATAATAGCTTATGTCATCAATAACAGAATTAACAACGCTTACCCCTCTTTACTTCGCGAAGAACAAGCAGGCTTCCGACAGTATAAAGGATGCGTAGACCATGTCAACAGCCTATGCGTAATAGTGGAGCAAAGTTTGGAATACCGATCGCCTTTGTAATTAATATTCATCGACTACGTAAAAGCATTCGATAAACTACGCCACGACGCAATCTGGACTGCTCTTCGATGCAAAGGCTTCCCCCAAAAATTTTTGATTTAAAATTGTGATTTTGAGGACATAGATAATACAGATCCTCTAAATCTAATTGAGTATCTATTTATCGAGGTAAATAATGAAGGTAGGAAATTGATTTTAGGGAGTGTTTACAGGCCTAATAAGAATCTTTGTACCAGGCGATTTTTTCGAACTTTGGAAACGCAAACAGCTTTGTACGATGATGTTATCATAGCAGGAGATTTTAATTCAAACCTTCTGGTAGATTGTAGTTTCTCTGATGAATGTGCCTCGATTGGTTTAATATCACCTAATATCTTACATCCTACACACTTCACTGCAACTATTAATACGCTTTTGGATTTGTTTCTTGTGAGTAATGAAATTAATATACTACTCTACGATCAACTGTCTGCATCATGTTTTTCCAAGCATGATCTTATTTTCATGACTTACAATTTCCAACTTGTTATACAAGTTGAGAGGATTACTTTTCGAGACTTTAAAAACATCAATTTTAGACTCCTTGAGGAAGAATTTTTTAATATTGATTGGAATGCTTTGTATTGTTTAAATTCTGTGGATGACCAACTCTCTTTTCTGGAGCAAAACATAAATTATCTGTTCGATCTAACTGTACCAATAAAATCGAAGATTATTAGTAATAAACAAAAACCGTGGTTTTCTTCTGAAATTAAAGATTGTATCAATCAAAGAGATTTTGTCTATGCACGTTGGAAAAGATTTAAAACAACAACATTACATGATGATTATCTGACTGCTAAGAGAAACACAAATAAAATGATTAAAAAGGCCAAATCCAATTTTTATGCTGAAAAATTTTCTTCTGCCATTGGCTCCAAAAGAACATGGCAAACGATACGCGAAGTTGGTATCGGTAAATCTACGCATCGAGAACCATGTTCGGTTGATGCAGATACAATTAATACAAAGTTTTTAAGTGTTCCTATGGTTCAAGCAGATAAAGATTACTATATCAATAGTCACTCGAATAACAATGCTGAATCTTTTTTTTCTTTTGCTGCAGTAGACCAATGCGACGTTTTATCTAGTTTATTGTCTATAAAATCGAACTCTATAGGAGTGGACGGGATTAATCCTAAGTTTCTCAAGATTCTTTTACCTCAGCTACTTCCAATTATAACTTTTTTCTTTAACAAAATATTAACTACAAGCCACTTCCCATCGAATTGGAAAATAGCTAAAATCATTCCTATACCCAAAGCTGGTTCCGATTATAGACCAATAGCTATTCTTCCATTTCTCTCTAAAGTATTCGAGCGTATTATGCACAAACAAATGACTAGTTTCTTGGATGACAATAACTTGCTAACAGATCGTCAATCTGGGTTCAGGAGGAAACACAGCTGCCTAACAGCCTTAGTTGATGTTACAGAGGAGATTAGGGAGAAACTTGATGATGGCAAGACTACATTTTTAATACTTTTAGATCATTCAAAAGCGTTTGATACCGTGGATCATAACATTCTTTGTTACAAACTTAAAAACTTTTTTAATTTTTCTTCGACCGCTACTCAGTTATTGTCAACATACTTACGTGGCAGGTATCAGTATGTTGAAACTAGAATCCAAAATTCAATGACACTGCCTGTAGCAAGGGGCGTACCTCAGGGGTCCATTGTTGGGCCACTATTATTCTCATTGTACTCAAATGACCTCCCAGGCATTTTAACAAATTGTAATGTAAGAATGTATGCGGATGACGTTCAGCTTTATACCAGCTGTAGTAATGCCCTAATCGACCAGTGTATTGTCTCTATTAATCAGCAACTCCATCGTATTTATACATGGGCAACGGCAAATGGATTAGAGATAAATCCGAAAAAATCAAAATGCATTGTAATTCAAAAGCGACTTTCCAAACTAAATATTACACCTAATATAATTATAAATAATCAGAAAATTGAAATCGTTAAATCTGCTAAGAATCTAGGTATTTTTTTTAATGACACTCTTACGTGGTCGAACCATATTAACTATGCCTGTGGTCGTACTTTCTCTATGACTAGAACTCTGTGGCAAACCCAGCATTGTACACCTATGAAAATAAGAATCCTACTTGCCAAAACTTATCTGATGCCTGTTTTACTGTATGGTTGTGAGCTATTTGCGAAATGTGATACAACTAGTAAAAGGAAATTGAACGTTGCATTTAACAACATAATCAGATATGTGTATGGACTTAATAGACGTTCTAGTGTATCTTTGTTTTCATCGCAGCTATATGGCGTTTCTTTAGATAATCTTTTAAATATAAGAGTTTTAGTTTTTTTACATAAAATAGTGTATACCCACAAACCGGAACATCTGTACGACAAACTTTATATTTCAGATATAAGCAGGGGAAAAAGAATTAGATCAATTAGATATAAAAGTTTAATATCGGAGTGGCATTTCTACATATTCGCAGTATCTCTCTGGAATTCTATACCCCATAGCTCTCAACTTTTAAGTAACGCACGAAAATTTAAAGAAAATATTTTTAAACTGTTTTCAGCATAACAATTTAAAACATTAAATATTATTTGATATTATAATACATTTGATTAAATTAAATTTCAAATATTTCAACTTTATTCTTTAATTTTAATCTTATTGTTCTTTGCATTTTATATAAAGAAAATTTGTAATTAGTTATTAATTTATTAACGATTTTATAATTTTAAATACAATCAGTTCCATACTGCAAAATAACACTTTTAGTCTTGTGTATGGAGCAGTTCCAATAAATAAATAAATAAATAAATAAATAAATAAATAATAAAAAGCCTGTACCGCGAAGCGAGCTGCCGTATAATGCATGGCGCTGAGCTAAGCGACAGTATTAATGTTAAAATAGGTGTGCGGCAGGGCTGCATCCTCTCCCCAACGCTCTTTAACATCGTGCTTGATTTCATTATGAATCATGCTCTCGAAAATCAAGGAGGTATAACTTGTAGGCTGCAGGGGTTTTTACATGACCTCGACTATGCGGACGATATCTGCCTGCTTGCGCATAATTACGAGGATATCACTACGCAATCAGTTTTTTTTTAAGCCTAGTTCCGCGAAGCCGAGTGGCTTGCCTGCAGATTATAATTTGGCTAGTTTTTTTTTTCAACGACAGACCAAAGCCTCTGGTGGGAATCGAACCCACGATCCCCGCATGATAGGCGAGCACACTACCTACTCATCTACCGTGTCGCTTAAGCTCAACTCGGTTGCTACGGTCGCGGATAGAGCAGGGCTCTGCATAAACGGTGACAAAACAAAGACTGTGCAAATAAACACAAATAACAACCGTCCATTTCAACTAGCTGGCACTCCTCTTGAAGATGTACAAGCCTTCTCTTACTTAGGCTGCATAATCTCAAGTACCGGTGGGAGCGCAGAAGATATCGAAAACCGAATCAAAAAAGCACAGCAAGTTTTCGGCCAACTTAAGAACATATGGAACTCCTCTTCAATCTCACGCAGAACAAAACTACGAATTTTTAAATCCAACGTCACTTCAGTACTACTGTATGGTTGTGAAACATGGAACGCGGTCCCGAAACTCCTTCAACGTATATAAAACTTCACTAACCGCTGCCTTGGACGCTTGTTAAGGATATACTGGCCAAACACAATCTCGAATGCTAGCTTCTGGTCACTGGCAAACCAAACACCAATCCACTTAAACATTATGGAACGCAAGTGGAACTGGATAGGCCATACTTTGAGGAAACAACCAAACGACATCACTAAGCAAGCCATTGAGTGGAATCCGCAGGGCAGTCGTAGAAGAGGTCGTTCGGCGCACACTTGGAGAAGACAGCTCGAAAAGGACACTGAGAAAAGCGGAAAGAGCTGGAGCGAAATTAAAAGTTTATCATCAAACAGAACACGATTCAAAAATTTTGTTGTGGCCCTATGCTCCTCATAGGAGTGAAAAGAATAAAATATAAAGGGTCCGCCATCTAACGTTTTTTTTTTTTTCAACTAGTGCTTATTTCGTGAATGGTAACACTTAGCTCATGTCTGATTTGACAGATAATTAGTTTTATCCTTCCGCTGAACGAATATGGTTGTGTATACGCTTGAAAAACATTGGGAAATATTGCGACATTACTTTGAAAATCATGGTAATGTTGCAGAATGTGTGCGAAAATTGCGTACGGATTTTGGAAGAAGAGAAGCACCGTCAGCTCCGTATATTCGTTATCTTGTGAAAACAGTGAAAGAAACTGGCATCCTCATCGATAAACCAAAGCGTGAAAAGCCAAAAACAGTGCGTACACCCGAGAATATTGCTGCTGTGGCAGAAAGTGTGCGTGAAGCGCCATCAACATCAATTCACCGTCGTTCTCAAGAATTGAACATTTAGGAGGCATCATTGAGACGAATTTTGCAATAAGACCTTGGTATGACGCCACACAAAGTCCAATTGGTTCAGGAGTTGAAGCCAACTGACCATCCAATGCGTTTTCGCTTCGCTAAGTGGGCCTGCGATCGACTTACAAAAGATGCCGATTTTACCAAAAAAATCACCTTTTCAGGTGAAGCTCATTTTGATCTTGGCGGGTATGTAAATAAGCAAAATTGTCGCATTTGGGGTACAGAAAACCCGCACGCATACCATTTTTCTGCGAAAATGAGCAAGGAGTGGCCGTTACAGTCAATGGCGATCGTTATCGGGCCATGTTGAACGAATTTTTGTTCACAAAAATTGAAGAGGAGGATATTGGCAACATTTGGTTTCAACAGGACGGCGCTACGTGCCACACAGCCGAAGCTACACTCGATGTTTTGCGCCCTGTTTTTGAAGATCGCATTATCAGCCGCAGAGCTGATGTCGTTTGGCCACATCGGAGCTGCGATTTGATACCGTTGGACTATTATTTGTGGGGTGCCCTCAAAGATAAGTGTTACGCCAACAAGCCAGAGACAATTGACGCTTTAAAGGACAATATTCGTGAAGCCATTGGTGAAATACAGCTGCACACAATCGATAATGTGCTTAAAAATTGGACCGATCGTGTAGGCTACTGCATGGCCAGCCGAGGCAGCCATTTGAATGAAATTATTTTCCATTATTAACCGGAAGGATTGTACTTTCAAATAAAAAAAGAAATTTAAGATAATATTCAGTAGTTTTTTTATAGCATTTTCAAAAAAAAAAAAAGTTATTTGGCGGACCCTTTATATATATTATAGATATATGTGCAATTACTACAAATCAGAACAAATATGTCAGAATAAGAGTCTTTGTTGGACTTCTGTTTATAGCAGGGGCAAAAAAAGAAGCAAACATAGATATTTCTGTGTTTGGTATGGTTTCGATATGGTTGCCCAGTTTTCCACACTACTATGAGCCAAACTTGTTTTACAAAAATTGACAAAAATTTGCGCTTTGACAACAAGAATACTGTCAACATTCGACAGCAAAAATATAAACTAACACAAATAACGGATGTATTTGAAATCGTCAGCAAAAAACCTAAAAAAAATTGTACACTCCTGTTGACAACCCAACTGTTTCGTGCAATATGTTCTTTTCGCCAAGATATGCCTAGTAAACCATACAAGTATGGACTAAAAATTTGATGGTTATGTGACAGCAGAACAGGCTACCCACTCAGCGTGATGTCTTATTTTGGCAAAATAAATAATAGGAGGGCTTGGATTTGTGCCAAAGAGTTGTGGAGGAGTTTGTTCAAACTTATTAAAACATTTTCCGAAATATTACAAGTGATAAATATTTTACGAGTTTGGAATTAGCCAATAATTTATTGGCTAAAGGTTTGACACTAACAGGAACTCTAAAGAAAAATAAGCGCCTCATAATTATTGCCAACCCAAAAGGGCAAGTGGAAACAAATTTGTTTGGATTTACCAAGAGTATGCACATAGTTTTACCTGCCTGAGAAATTCATCTACATTCTCCTCCAATTTAAAGTGTTTGTGGAATTGTAGGATAGAATTTTTGAGGTAAAAATTTCCTCCATCGTGGAAAGCAATGAAAGCCAAAAAAGCTTGAAAGTTAATTGTACGAGAAGTTGCCGAAGGACTTATTGCTTCCCAAATATGTCAAAGATCCAGAAATAAATTACAACGGCCTATAATTCATTGATTTAAAGATGTTTTTCAAGAAGGAAATGCTGTAAATGCAACCACTTGGACAACAAACCCAATAAACCCAATTGATGTTATTCTTGCGATTCTAAAATAAGTCGTATTAATAGTGTAATAATAATGTAACAATAATGTCTGCAATGAGAAGTTATAAATTGTAAAGTATGTACTTCAAAAAATTATTTTTAACATAAACTTGTCTGATATTGTTTCTGGCTGTTTTCTGTTTATTTTTATATATGTGCCTTACACATATTGGTGGGATTTGTAACTTTTTATGTCGGTGTGTTGGGGGGTCAATAATGACAAATTTTAAATAAAATAACATTTTAATTAAGAAAAATTATGTAGTGTACTATAGTGTACCTCACTAACCACATACATTGTGATAACAACAACAATACATACATTGTGTGTGTAGAACAAATAAAGTATCAATAACAATAAAAATTGTTCAATGCATAATTTGTGCTGATCAAACATTATTTGAGCAACCCATATGTGATTGCGTGTATTCAGTATAACAATACCACCCTTCCTAATAATGAATGTGACAAATATGTAATAAAAATATGTTAGAATAAGCTAAAATGGCAAAGATAAAAATTGTATAGATCTATAATATTAATAGGCAAAGCGATTTCTTGTAACCTCTTCTGCACTTTTAGTTACCAAACGATTTTCATAAAAAATATTCCAGTTGCAAGGTAATTCTTTGCAGATGTCCACCATATTTACAGATTTGCCCACATGGTGCATTTATTTATTTTTGAGTAAAGTTCATTTAAAGTTGCTACTAACTTACAAATACGTAAAACATATATTTAAGCTTCAAATATCAAACTATACAGTGCTGTGTGTATGTGTTTATTAAATTTGCGTTGAATTGTGAATTGGCTAAAATATATTAGCATACATTTAGGCTCTTATAAAATTATTTATTAACAAACCCAGTTATATATCTGTGGTTACAAGCGATAACCGACAAAGTCGAATTAAGAATGATATGAGCTATGTATGCTATCATTATATTTATGTGAAATCCCCATTTCTCTATCACTGTTTATTTAAAAGTTATTAATGAAAACATGCTGACCTAAGTCGTAATGAATTCCCATTACATTTATATAAAAAGTTATTTTTCTCAAAAGCATAATATTCGATTAGGCGGTTAATGCTTGTGACAACAGATATCTTCTGTTTGTTCAACAAATATCTATAATGAAATTTAATGAATTTTATTTACATATTCTCATTAATTTTTTGTATATACTTATAGATTAATAAAATATTGGAAGAAAAAAATTGAATGAAAAAATAAAATTTCCTACAATTTACACTCGCATTTCGAGGGCTTGGCTCTGCTAGTTCATATAATAGAGCTATAACTCAACAAAAAAGACAAGCGATGTGTTATTTATTTTATTTTTTACTGAAGACATTACATTACAGTTGATTTAAAATTAAAAAAAAATTAAATTTTTATATTATAAAATTAATGCTTTAAATAAAGTTTGTTTTTATTTTTAGACTTCAAGTTTAATAACTTGCAAAAATATATATAAAAAAAAAATTGTCTGAGTCCGCTCACAGGGGAGATGTGTAAACATCTAGTAATTAGAGATTTTTTTATGGGACTTTTTTAAAATCAAACAGAAAGCGTCGTCTATGTATCACTTATAACAGTCAGGGGCTCTGCTTATATAAAAATATTTATTACTATTTATTATTTCAACTGATTAATTTTTAATTTTTCAATTTTAATTTTTCATTTTTATTTTTAATTTTTTGTTTTTATTTTTAATTTTTTATTTTTCATATTTCATTTGTTATTTTTCATTTCTAATTTTTTATTTTTAATTTTTTGTTTTATTTTTCATTTTTTGTTTTTCATTTTTCAGTTTTCATTTTTCATTTTTAATTTTTAATTTTTCGTTTTTATTTTTCATTTTTAATTTTTTATTTTTCATTTTTATTTTTCATTTTTCATTTTTTGATTTTCATATTTGTTCATTTTTTATTTTATTTATTTTTAGTTTTTTGTTAATTTTTAATTTGTAATTTTTAATTTTTATTTTTCATTTTTTATTTTTCAATTTTCATTTTTAATTTTTTATTTTTTGTATTTAATTTTTCATTTTTCTTTTTTCATTTTTCATATTTTACTTTTCGTTTTTTATTTTTTATTTTTCATTTTGCAATTTTCATTTTTATTTTTAGTTTTTTATTTTTCATTTTTCGTTTTTGGTTTTTTCTCTTTTATTTTCCATATTTTATTCTTCGTTTTTGATTTTTTACTTTTCATTTTTCATTTTTTATTTTTGATTTTTGATTTTTGATGTTTGATTTTTTATTTTTTGGTTTTCATTTTTAATTTTTAATTTTTTTTTTAATTTTTCATTTTACATTTTTAATTTTTCAATTTTCATTTATTCATTTTTCATTTCATATTTTTTATCTTTCATTTTTCATTGTTAATTTTTTATTATCCAGTTTGTATTTCTCATTTTCGTTTTTCATTTTTTAGTTTCCATTTTTCATTCTTCATTTTATATATCTCATTTTTCATTTTTAATTTTTCATTTTTTATTTTTTATTTTAATTTTTTTTTTTTTTAATTTTTTATTTTTCATTTTTTATTCTTCGTTTTTAACGTTTGATGTTTTATTTTTCATTTTTATTTTGCATTTTTCAGTTTTCATTTTTCATATTTCATTTTTCAATTCACATTTTTCATTTTTTATTTTTAATTTTTCGTTTTTATTTTTTTATTTTTCATTTTTTATTTTTCATTTTTTATTTTTGATTTTTTATTTTTCATTTTTCATTTGTTATTTTTCATTTTTCATATTTGTTTTTAATTTTATATTTTTCATTATTTATTTTTAGTGTTTTATTTTTTATTTGGAATTTTTAATTTTTATTTTTCATTTTTTCTTTTTTATTTTTCATTTTTTATTTTTCAATTTTCATTTTTAATTTTTTATTTTTCGTATTTAATTTTTAATTTTTCTTTTTTCATTTTGTATTTTTTGTTTTTTATTTTTCATTTTTCGTTTTTCAATTTTCATTTTTCATTTTTCATTTTTTATTTTTAATTTTTTATATTTTATTTTTCGTTTTTGGTTTTAAATCTTTTATTTTTCATTTTTTATTCTTAATTTTTTATTCTTCGTTTTTCATTTTTCATTTCTTATTTTTCATTTTTCTTTTTAAATTTTTCATTTTACATATTTAATTTTTATTTTTAATTTTTTAATTTTTCATTTTTTATTTGTCGCTTTTCATATTTGATTTTTTATTATCCATTTTTTATTTTTCAGTTCTCATTTCCGTTTTTAATTTTTCATCTCTCATTTTTCATTCATCATTTTATAGTTTTCATTTTCATTTTTTGTTTGTCATTTTTTATTTTTAAAGTTTTATTTTTCAATTTTTATTCTTCAGTTTTAACTTTTGATGTTTTATTTTCTATTTTTAATTTTTAGTTTTTCATTTTACATTTTTTATTTACAATTTTGCATTTTTATTTTTCATATTTTATTTTTAATTTTTCATTTTTTATTTTTCATTTTATATTGTTCATTTTTCATTTTTCGTTTCTTATTTTTCATTTGCAAACAGGTTATTACATATCATAATTTTTTCACCACTACAATCATAAGTCACACCGATTTTGTGTCACGCGAAATAGAAATTTACCCCCATGCGTGTATAGATGTTTAGACATCATTAAATAAATAAATAATAAATACCTAAAAATATAAAAATTTGTTTGCTAAAATAAAAATTTTAGAAGCTAAACACCATTTTTTTTTTTTAAACATTTAAAATTTTATATAAAAGGTAACCCTATATTTTTACATCCATGACAAGTTATACGTCTATTTAACGCATAAGCGGAAATTCACACAAACAAACTTAAAGGTGTGCCCAATGTTTTAAAATTTTAGCACGTACATGGTCAACAAATTTTCAGTGATTTTGCACGAAATTCAGACGTGAAAATGCCAAATTTTAAATATAATGTAAATGAATATTGATTTAAAAAATATATTTGTGAAAACTAAAGATGTTTACCCCATTGTGCCATTCTACTAGATGCCTTTTTGCACCACATATCATAATAACTTGAAAGGAAAGGCAAAATAATGAAATATTTGTGACTTTTTAATGAATTTTTCTTTTTCAGTCATAAACTGTTATATATGAACAGATTAGATATTAAGATCTTAAGGATGACAACACTAGTGTGGGTTTTGTTTTGCGTAACATTTCATTTTCCGTTGTTTTAAAACATAATTTTACTTAATATGATGTAAAGATACATATGTTCTTGAAAAACTGAACTAAAAAAACAAAGTAAAACAAGAGGAAATAATCACATGGTTCCTGAAAGTTTTATTGAAATCTAAAATTGATGAGTTGAACTTTGGAATTTGTTACTTGATTTGGCTACAAGTTAAGAATTTCACAGCAACTTTTGCTCAAATCCTATTATAAGACAAAGACAGTTATGTACATCATAAATGTTTGTTTATTTACCATTGTACTCCTCTTATCCTCGTAGCTTTATAGTGGCCAAAGTAGTTGTTGTGTTCAATAAAATATTTTCAACAATTATTGTTGGCATTCTATTGAAATGTACATGATTGTTTGTATCTGTTGGTATGTACTTGTTGAATATTTGTGAAATACATTTCATGAATTCTTTGTTAGCTGTTGATTGATGATTTATCATTGAGTTTATAATTTCACTATTCTGCACACAGATAAAGAATCTTTTTTGAATAAATTAAATTAATGATTTGTTTCACAAATAGCAAAAATTCTATATAAAAAATCAATATTTTCAACTCATTGCATTGCGTAAGTAAATACTTTTTTTTGCCATACTACAAGTACAATATAAGTATGTATACAATTCGATTTTTCAATTAATTCTAATTAGACAAGTGTTAAATTTATTTTAAATTAACCCAAGGCAGGAAAAGTAATAGTTTTGATAAAATATTGATTTAACAAATTAAATATATGTTTCACTGCTTGAAATGTTATGGCCAAACGAAATGAGATTCGAAACTTCCAGAATATGGTTTTTCTGTACTTTTTTTGCACTTGTTTATAATCTTCAAAATATTTTGATGCTCAAATAGATTAAATAATTTTTAATTCTTTCCAAATAATAATTTGCTTGCTTTGTATATTTGTATTTTAAACAGAATAATCTAATAAAAAGAAATTTTTGTTTCCAGCCTTTTCTAGCAATAGAATGTTGCTTACTCAGAAGCAAGGGTGTAAGAGAGATTTAAGTTGCCAGACTGGTGCGAATCACCGCTGCTCCATTCAAATTACTCTACACCTCACATAGTTCAACTCTTTGAGCTGGGGGGTTTTTAAAATAAACAAGTAGGAGTGTAAAATTCTGCTATGCCGAATCTTTGATACCCTCCACCTAGGTTTTCTTGCACTATTTGTAACAAATTTAGATAAAATATTTGAAAATGTAAACAATTTGATCAATTTAGTAATTTATTACAACAAATACTCTGAATTTTCAGCATTTACGTTTAACAATTTTAAAGTCAATAGAAGATATTAAACAAAATATATTTTTAAATTTCGGATCTTTTTCGGAATACTTGACCATGTCTTATATTTTAAAAGCACTAGCGTTAATCAGTTTTATTTTTTCGATCTTATTATGACATTCAATTTGTAACGCATCGATAAATGGATTTGCGTCTATGTGTTTAATGCAAAAGATTTCTTACTTTTGTCGAATTGTAGGGATTTTTTGAAAAATTTTTTTTAACAACTTAATATTATATACGTTTCAATTTTAAACTTTAAAATTAAAAATATCTATCTTTTTTAATTCTGGTAATAACTCTATAATATGGAGATAGTAAATACGTGGCTTCTTTAATAAGAATGACAAGTAAAAAACACTTTTGTGCAGTTTACTTGTTTTGTGCATTTTTTTTAATACATACATAAGTACGCCATCTTTGTAGATCTCTTCGATTATATTAAAGGTGCTATTACATGATGTGTTTTTACATATGTCTGTCAAATTTTCCCACAACAAAAGTTGTACACATCGTGTGATACATATGAAACATTGTTTATGTACAATACATGAAGAAAGTAACATGTACATTTTTCAATTAGAACAGGTTCTATTTTTGCATGACAAACATGAAAATACAACACTGCTTGTGGCGAAAGAAAAACAGAGTAAATTTTAAAGATTAATATTGAAAGAAAAATAAATTGTTTAGTATTAACAATTAAAAAATATATAACCTTTTTTTTAACAATAAATTTTTGTCAATTCACAAATTAAATCAGCTGTTGTTTACACTTAGAGGTTATGTCATACGGAAATAAATATGCACGTGTGATAGCAAAAATTATGAATCGTATGTAAAAGACAATTTTGACAGACATGAGGAATTTCATATGGATAAAAAAAGTGAGAGTACATATGTAAAAAACACTTCGTGTAATAGCACCTTAAGTTAGTTTGTAAATAAAAAGAATATTAAAATATTATAAATGTAAACATAATTGATTTTAGAAAAATGTCCGACTCGTTTTTCGATGATGCTGAAAACACATCAAAGAAATACAGAAAACAAAGGTTTTACTCAAGTTAGTTGAGAGACGAGAAGCTAATGCGATGGAACAGGTCAAAGATGACGACTTTAAATACAGATGCAAGGCTTGTGAAAAAATATTAAATTGCGATAAATCAGATCTAAGTATACATGCTAATAACCAATGTCTTAAAAAAATATCTTTTAAAACCAACAACCAAAATTCTGTTTACGTTATAAGATCCCATTTGCAAGCCATTTTAATTAATTGTGTAAATTTTAAATGCACATCTAGCCATATGATGAATTATACAGAATAGTAAAAATATTTTTTTTATAATATCTGTTGATTTTTTATATTGTTTTTATGTAATTCTAATGATATTCTTATCTTATTTTTTACGATATTTTTTCGTTTTTATGTTATTTTTGCATTATTGAAATTGAAAATTAACAAATTAAAAATAATTTTTTTTTTGAAAAATTGAAAAAAGTAGTGTAGGGAAAAATGTAGAGAGAAAAAAAGTGGGTGTAGGGAAAAAAAGGGATTTTTTTTCATTAGCGTAGAGATTTCTGTAAAAATCTCCTGGCATTACTGGTACCTATTAAAAAACAATGTAAGATTTCACAAAACAATGCGACGTATGTATATCTGCTTTGTTCAAATGCTTTCATAAGACTAAATGAAATTGTTACTTATGCATGAAACACATAGACGACAGAGGCTACACAAACACACGGATACAAATGCTGCTGGCTACAATTGTAGTCGTGTAGTCAACTACTTATTTTTTTTGAAAACGACAGCAACATATAACAACAATATAAACAGCTGTTTTTATGCAAAATCATTTTTATTTTAGTAGTGCCAATTATATTTTTTTTTAACTTTATTAAAATAGAAAAACATGTATGATTCTATATAAAATTGTCTTAAATATATTACTTATTTATAATGCATTATTATAACGTAAAAATAAATAAATAAATTTACTTATTAATAGAATTATTATAGCATTTCATTTTGCGATTAATTTTTTCAACAAAATAAAATATTTCATAGCACTAATATCTTTTACATATTTTGTTATATTGTCAACACTATTTTTATTTTGTAGCCAACAAAAACAGAAATTAGCCTAAGTTGACTACAGCAGCAAAAGTGGTCATGTAGTCGTGTAGCTGTGTTGGTGTCAAAATAATCGTTTTCATATAAACGTGTGTATTTTATTTTTGACAGGCTGTAGTCGTGTAGCCGCTGTCGTCTATGTGTGTCATGAGAGAGTTCGGCTAACTGGTGCCATTATGTATATGTGTGTGTAAACAAAAATATACGATATCCCAGTAATCATTTCGAAGATTATTTAAACAAAAATCATCTTACTGTGTCTTCTTCGAGCACTTTTGATGATTAAAAACTGATTAATCATATGCGGTATTAGAAAAAACTAAGAAATGACTTTTGCTTACGCTTATAAAGTGATTTATAGAAAAATGACATTAAATACGACTCAAAAATAAGTCGAAACTAATCAGAAAATTGGATAAAAAAGGTTCTCAAGAAGAGTCGGGGTAAGGTAATATTTCCTCCCAACAAAAGAATATTTTGTGATCAGCAAAAGAGCGCATTTATGACTGTTTTAATAGCACAAAGGAGTCAAAAAAGACTCCACATGATCAGTTATTGCATAAAATATTTACTGGGATTTTATTCACTATCTGTAGAAACAGTTTTTTAAGTAAAACAAATCTGCACACAATTTCAATTCTATTTCGTTTACAATGATACGATCACTTTGTTTACTAGCTAGTAGAAAAATAAGAAAATAGTATTATAATACAGCGTAATGATGAATTGTACTTCTCAATTAGTTTATTTTTAATGTGCCATAAGAAGTTCGGTTTGTGCTAAGAAATGAATGAATATATGCTTCCCAGGGCGAAGCTTAATCATTCCACGTTGATTGAGTTGAGCCCGCGAGTATTCCTGATGTGGATAGCTCGTGCCTACAATTTTTGGTAGTTGGGAATTGGCGTTTGTGCAAAGGGAAGCATGAACACTTGTTTCCAAGAGCGAGGCTTAATCATTGCACTTTGGTTGAGCTGAGCTCCGCGATTATTCCTAATGCGGAATAAATCGTGCACTAAATTCTCGGTAGTCCGGGAATGGCATTTGCCAGCGCCAAACATTAAATAATAAATTTTAAAAATGTATTATAATTAAATATTATTGACATTATATTATTATCATCTGAGAAAAAAAATTTTTTTAAACACCAATTTTTAACAGGGTAGAATTTTATGGTTTCAATACTACTTTTGAATGCAAGTATGTACTAAAAGTAGAACCTTAAAAATCATACTATTTTTTGCAACCCTAAAAATTGCAATATTTTGTATAAATAAAATAATTTATATTTTATTATTTTTAATATGCGCTTATTATCGAAATACATATACAGAATATATGAATGTTATTTATAGTATTTTGATATTTGCAACAGTAGTCTGTATGTATCAATTTGTAATATTTTGTGATCTTATAAAAATCGCAGAATACTGATATTGATTTTATATAGTTTCTTTTATTAATTAACTAACTTAAATATTACACCATAAAATGTTGATATTGGTGAATTTTTATATTTCTACCACAACGACCATAAAAACAACAAGTACAGCTGTGACAAAATACAAAATTTAGAATAACAATATAGGAAAACATCATATTTTTTTTACCTTTTCAGTGATTTCTCGGCACCTATGAAACCTATTGTCACGATTTGAAAAACAGAAACCTTCTCGTGATGTTGGTGTATCATTCTCACTAACAACAAGCGCCCTAGCTGTCCTATTGAGAACGTTATCGTGACAAAAACAACATAGTCAAATCATATTTTTTCAAGACTTTTTTTACTCCATCGTTCAATTCTCGGGACCAGATAAACCGATTTGGACGATTTTAAATAGCAAACTTTTCAGGATGTTACTGAATCATTTTTTATACCAACGAGCAACCTAGTTGCCCGATTGAAGCCGTCATCGTGATTTCCACAGACGGACAGACGGACATCGCTATATCAACTCCGCTTGTTATAAGGATCACAAATATATATATTTTATGGGGTCCAGATTTTTTTTTCTAATTATTACAAACGGAATGACAAACTTATATATACCCTCTGCACACTGGAGTGGAGGGTATAAAAATAAATAATTTTTCTCCGCAGTTTCACGCAGACAATTTTCTTAGTATTTTTCTAATTTTTCCAAAAAAAAACCCATTCTTGCGCTTCGCAGGATCACATTTGCGCCAATTTTTTTTTCGTAGAAATCAAGATTTGGAGAAAAATTCCAAAATAATATGAGCCGAGAACAAAAATCTTAAAAGATGGATCGATGGGCAAATTCAAAACGAACATTTTATAAAAAACCAAGCACAAACAGTTGAACTATGTGAGGTGTAGAGTAATTTGAGTGGAAAAGTGGGGATTCGCCCCTCTGTGCGACATCCCACTTAATAGGATCTTTTCAGCAGCTAAAACGAGTATCCTTTATAGCATAATATGCTAAAATGGAATTTTATGTATGCATAAAACCGTGGCTCTGAATAAAAGGCGCTTATTTCAAATTGCAAAACCTAATAAAAAATTGCTGCTAAATAACCTTTTCTTCTGTCTTGCTGCCTTACGAAAGTAATCTTATTAAGAAAAGATACGTTTTGATAAACGGTACCTTTTTAATAAAAGGTACTTTTTTAATAAAAGGTATTTTTTTAATAAAAGGTACTTTTTTAATAAAAGGTTTTTTTAATAAAAGGTACTTTCTTAATTAAAGGTACTTTTGTAATAAAAGGAACTTTTTTAATAAAAGGTACTATTTTAATAAAAGGTACTTTCTTAATAAAAGGTACTTTTTTAATAAAAGGTATTTTTTTAATAAAAGGTATTTTTTTTTAATAAAACGTACTTTTTAATAAAATGTACTTTTTTAATAAAAGGTACTTTTTTAATAAAAGGTTTTTTTTTACTAAAAGGTACTTTTTAATAAAAGGTACTTTTTAATAAAAGGTACTTTTTTAATAAAAGGTACTTTTTTATTAAAAGGTACTTTTACAGTAAAAGATACTTTATAATAAAAGGTACTTTTAAATAAAAGGTACTTTTTAATGAAAGGTACTTTCTTATTAAAAGGTACTTTTTTAAAAAATGGTAAAAGTACTTTTTGATAAAACGTAATTTTTTAATAAAAGGTACTTTTTTAATAAAATGTACTTTGTAACAAAAGGTACTTTTTTTGATAAAAGGTAATTTTTAATAAAAGGTACTTTTTTAATAAAAGGTCCTTTTTTATAAAAGGTACTTTTTTGATAAAAGGTAATTTTTTAATAAAAGGTACTTTTTAATCAAAGGTACTTTTTTAATAAAAGGTACTTTTTAATAAAAGGTACTTTTTAACAATAGGAACTTTTTTAATAAAAGGTACTTTTTTAATAAAAGGTACTTTTTTAATAAAAGGTAATATTTTAATAAAAGGTATATTTTTAATAAAAGGTACTTTTTTAACAAAAAGGTACTTTTTTAATAAAAAGGTACTTTTTTAATAAAAGGTACTTTTTTAGTAAAAGGTAGTTTTTTAATAAAAGGTACTTCTTATGCAAAATAGGAAAAGGTATTGTTTAACAAAAAGTACTTTTTAAGAATATGTAGGGGAGAAAAAGGACTTTTGGAGAAAATCTACTTTTCGAGAATATGTACTTCTTGAGGAAAGGTACTTTTTTAATAAAACGTAATTATTTCGAAAAGCGTATTTTTTTATATATTCTGAATTAAGAGCAACCTTATCTTATATATCAATCGAAAGTTTCAAAGTCGAGCCCTCATAAATCACAAAAAATTCGAGCCATTGACTTCTTTCAGGTCATAGTGGGAGAATATTTCCCCATTGTTTCCCTTTTTTGAATATTTTCACCCTTTGACTTCCAAGAGGATAATAATCAAATTTTTTTTGTATTTATGAACACAGCACTTTGAGACCTTTCGATTGATGTATAACACAAGGTTGCTCTTAATTAAGAATATACAAAAAAATACACTTTTCCAAAAAAGGGCAAAAAAGGGTGACATTTTTTGTCAGAAAAGAAAACGGTATTAATAACATAAAAATATAAAAAAAATTTAAGAAAAAGTTAAATTTTTAAGAAGAACACTTTCTAATGAAAAGGTAAAAAAGGTACTTAAGTTATTTTTTTAAGAAAAATTCAGCTTTTAAGAAAAGATACTTTTTTTAAAAAAGGTACTTTTTTAAAAAAAGATATTTATTTTAAAAAGGTACTTTTTTAAGAAAAGGGAGTTTTAAAGAAAATTTACTTCTTTTAGAAAATACTATTTTATAAGAAAAGGTACTTTTTTTCATACAAGGTACTTTTTCAGAAAAAGTGCTTTTCACAAATAAGGTATTTTTTCTAGAAAAGGTTATTTTTTTTTTAGAAAATGTACTTTTTCGGAAAAGATACTTTTTTAATAAAAAGGTCTTTTTTAGCAAGAGGTACTTTTTGAAGAAAAGGTTCTTTTTTAAAAAAATATACTTTTATAAGAAACTGTACTTGTATAAGAAAATGTACTTTAAAAAAAATACCTTTTTAAGAACTGTTGCTTTTTTAAGAAGAGTTACTTTTTAAGAAAATGTACTTTTTAAAAGGCACCTTTAAGAAAATGAATTTTCTTTATTTTTTTAAAAAAGATACTTTTTAAGTTAAGTAACTTTTTTAAAAAGTACCGATTTAAAAAGTAGCGTTTCTTAAAAAGTACAATTTCTTAAAAATTAACTTTTCTTAAAAAAGCAACATCTCTCAAATAAGTACATTTCGTATAATAGTATCTTTTCTTAAAAACGTATCGTTTTAAAAAAGGTACTTGTTAAAAAATTTACTTTTTTCAAAATTTACTTTTTTAAAAAGAAAAGTTACTTTTTAAGCAAAAGTACATTTTTTAGAAAAGGTGAATTAAGGCGTTAATTTGAAATTGTTAAAAAAAAAAAAAACAGTTAATTGAACTTCGGTCTTTCTTTGCAGGATTAACGCTTATTTCCCTTTGTATTAAAATACTTTGTAATTCCTAACATTGTTAATAAGTTCGTTTTATTTTTTTTTTTCTATAAAAGCAACAACAGCTGTAGATCGATATCAGCAAACAGGAAACTCGAATGTATTTTCAACGTTGGATTTTACAATGGAAAATTTTGTCGGCACAACATGTTTCCGTTCTAATATGAAGCTGCAATGTAAATACAACAGAAGTTGGCAATGTTATGAAAATATTTAAAAAAAAAAAACAATCTTCTTATGGTAAAAGGCAACATAACAGGGATTTTTGTTACTTCTAATAGAACTAGTTAAATTTAAGATGGCCTAGAACTGTAAAATGGAATTTGTTTAAGCCTTTTAGCTAAAGTTAACAAAACAAAAGTTAGCTTTTGCTTCGAGGGTAAAAATAATTGAATAAAACTTTAACTGCATAGAAATTAGTAGAAACTAAATATTATTATCTGCTTTATAGTCTTTGTTTGTTTTATTTTAGATGGAAACTTTTATGTATAGAAAAGTTTTCTTTTTAAACCTGCTACGATATCAAATAAAAATAATAAAATTCATAATCTATTTAAGTCTACACTGGTTTAAAAACTAAAATTTAAAAATGAAAAGTTTTTAATTTTCCAGATGCTTTTTCTAAATAAGGCATAAAAACAAAAGTTAAATTTACAATTCCTTATTTATATGTATATAAATTCGTCCTATCAGTACTACTCAAGCTAACAAATAATATACACAAAATTTTGGAAAAAATATTCTTATGGTCTCCTTCAAGCTCAATACTATTATCTCTTTTCCTAACGATACTCAATAGCTTCAAGCATTGTTTATACCGAGAACTATGGAGCTCCTCAAAAGAGCCATGAAAATAAGATTCTACCTTTTCACTGTTGGCAAATCATTAACTAGTGGGACATTTTCTGAAGTTCAGAAAGAGAACATAATTCAATTAAAACACAGCTCAACATTCATTCTTGGGGGGTGAGGAATTCCATGTCAGGGTAAAAGTTCAAGGCCGGTATAGAAAAATCTCTAGTTTGCTTAGGAATTGAAAAAACAACAGAACTAACGGGTGTTGATTTAAATAAAGCAAAGAAAAATAATTTTAATATCAAATAAACTGGCCTTGTAGGGTAGATAATTTTATCCTCTTATGCTGAAATATAATTTGGCCATTTGCCATGTGCTTATTTACGTACCCATTCAACCAAGAATGACCTTCATCGCTGAACAACAATTTGTGTGGAAAATCAAAAACAAAATATTAATTTGTGGTTCAACTCATTGGCCGAATTGGCGGGACTTTGGCTTTAGTTCGTTTACAAGTTAAATTTTAATACTCTTTAACGAAGATTATTTCGATGAATCTTCCAGAAAGTGTATGAACACATCCCCATTTGCTTAGAACGGCGCCGAATTGATCGATGTGAATCTTGTTCAATGCTTTGCTATACAACGACTGCAGCTTATTCGGTGCGCACAGTTTGGCATTTTACAGGATGCACATTATGATTAAGAGTAAACGTGGTGCGAAAACGATCCATAATTATTCGAATTAGCCGCTTTGATGAACTATTATGACTACCATAAAATGGACGAAGTGCATGATAAGTTTGACGAACAGAACCATTATTTTGATAGAAAATTTCAACAATTTCCAAGCATTGTTTTCTTATAAGTCCACCCATGATGAAATGGAAAACTAAACTAAACAAAAGGCAACTATCAGCTGTTAGATAGGTTGAAAAATGAAGCAGTGTTACCAATTCAAAGTTGCGAGCCTCTAAAAAAAACACCCGTTACTATGGAGCGTATGATGAATATTAATTTTTTTGTTTAGTAATTATCAAACGCTTCATAGTTGTTTCGATGTATTTTTTCTACTTCTAAGCAAACTAAGCAAACAAACATCAAGATAACGAAAAAATATAAAAGATCAATAAAAACAAGTAAGAAAATTATAGTCGGTCTAGACCGACTATACGATACCCTATACCACGCGTTTAGAGACCCTATCTCTCAGGTCCAACTAACTGGATATAGAAAATAAGCATAAACCAAATTTGAGTGGGATTTTTATTAATTTTTTCGGCTGCAGATATGAAAAAGTTCATATCGGATGCTATATCTATATGGGGACTAGGCCCAAAAATGGACCGATCCTGACCTTATTTGGTAAAGTCTCTTGTATTTTGCAACAATATATACAAACAAAATTTGAGAAGAATCAGTGCAATATTTTTCTTTTTTGATAGATTTAAATGAAGATCGGGAAGCAGTTCTATATGGGGCCTATGACTAAGAGTTGTCCAATTGGGATCATTTTTGGAATACTGATTAATGGATGTAATATATACATACAAACCCAATTTGACTAAGATTTGTATGATAATTTGGTTCTTATGGCAATATATGTTGATTTCATAGGGGTCATTTGTATGGGGGCTAGGTCTGAACATGGACCGATTCTCACCAATTTCAATAACGTTCATCCCATGGCCGATGAAAGATTAAATACCAAATTTCATCAAAATATATTCGTATTTGCGACCTGCAGTTTGATTACAAGCTTTACATGGACACACAGACGGACGGACGGACATCGTTAAATCAAATCAGATAGTGATTCTGATTCGATCGGTATAATTAAAGACGGGTGTAGGTCAAATATTTTTGGTTGTTACAAACAGCAGCACAAAGTCATTATACCCAAACCACATAGTGGTATAGGGTATAAAAAGTGTGGTCTGCGAATGCCAAACTCTTTGGAGGTTTTACTATACTGACCTAGTACTTTCCCCTCACTTTAAATTTCTCATCCCCTAGAAAATGACCCCGAAATTACTCCACAGAGTAATAAGTAAAATGTGATAATTATAGTCTGGATCCGTGACGAAGCAATCAGCACTTTACCTATTTTATTTTGGCAAACGCACTAAAAATAATGTGAACTGGATGAAATAAAGAAGTTATTTTTAATCTCCCAAATTGTGCACTCGAATACTGAACAAAAATCCTAACAATTTCAAATCTCCCTTTGCCACGTTTGTATAGCCTTACTAGCTGGGCCCGGTCCTCATTGCTGGCCCTAAGAAAACATCTGAATTTTATATTGAATCAATATTTTAGTACACAGTGTCGGACAAAAGTAAAGCACGAAATCTCCCGAAAGTTTTAGCCCACATACTAAAGTTGGTCCAGCCATACATACATACATACATCCATTTTTATGTATCGCACCTGTACCTCTAAAGTGAGTCAACTCAAAATTTTTCAATTTTCACTTTTTGCAAGAAAACGATTCACAGTGGTCATATCTATCCACTGTAAAAATCTTACATCGGTTTTTCTAGTCTTTCGTAAAACCCTCTTTGTGTTATAAGAGTAGCTTCTATAGAATCCACTAAATAGACATATTTTGAGTTGCACCCAAAAAACTTGTTATTTTTGATGATCACTGAAAGAATCGCTACTACTGCTATTGTTCTATACTTGTCATTCGCAATTCTTTACAATGAAACAACTGTTTTTAAATTTCATACAATAAAGGTGCTGCGCACCATTTAATTAACAACATTGAGCTCACATTTTTAAAGACATTGAAATAATTTACAACAACAACATCTTTGCATTCTCCTGATACCAAAATGATCTTATGTAAATTATTTGGAATCTCGTTTATTGTTATGCCGTTCTAAATTAATGTCAAATCGGTACGTATTTTTTAGCACTATTTCAGAATCTCCAATTTTACTTTTTCAAAAATTTTGTTCAAAAAATTTACCGAAATCAACGATTGGACTTTAAGGTCTTATTAACAAAGTATATGTGATTAAAAATGCCAAATATTGTAGGTATCCTCTTCTAAATTTGGCGAGGGCAGCGTTTTTATTTCAGCGGATTTGAAGAAAAATGTGATTTTTCATACTTTTTTAACTTTTATGCTACATCATTTTGGTGTTTTCACATTTGAAATATCTTTTATCAGAATATTATAGTACTTGAAATTAACTACACCATGTCAAATTGACTCTTTTAGGAAAATCTATGAATATTTTCTTCATCAGGATTTTTTTTTAATAAAACTAAATTAAATGTATTCAGAAAATTCCTCAAATTTTTTCGTTGTTTTATGAAAATATGCAGATTAATTAGTTTTTATGTTTAATACAGTATAAACAAATTCGTATATCGAGGGCTTATATTCAAAAAGTGCTATCTGCATCAATAATTATTTTAAAGAGAGCGTGTAAAACCAATTTTCTAATAAGATCTGAACGTATTCGTCGACCGATTTGCTACAATATCTATTAAGAAATAGTCATACTAATCATGTATGATATTTGACAGTTATATCAGAGAACAGTTCGAAATCAAAAATTAATATCGCTGTCAAATGTAGATAGCACTTTTTGAATATATGCCCTCGGAATTTTATGAATACATTAAATTTGATTTATTTGAAAAAAAAAAAAAATCCTGATGAAGAAAATATTTATAGATTGTCCTAAAAAGTTAATTTGACATGAAGGGTAACCCACGGGTTAATTTCAGAAAATAAGTCGAGAATATTATTTTCTAGTATTATTATAACATTATTAACAAGTTTTATCGAAATCCTTCCACAAATACATATTATTTTGATATTTTGTTTTTAAAAAATGTAAGGGCCATTATTACAACTTGCCGTTAGTTAAAGGCAGGATTTTGTCGGACCGATAAATGGCTTTACATTATAAAACCTTTATTTATTACTTTTTTATCCATTAAGTATTATTATTATTAATAGTAATAACAATAAAAAATTAAAGTTGTAATAATAGAAAGCTATTTATCGGGCAGACAAAATCCTGCCTTTAACTAACGGCAAGTTGTAATAATGGCCCTAAATCTCCTTAAATTTGACTTTTGACCTTAAAGAGGGACAGTTTATAATATTTCAATTTAACTTTAATTTACAAGATTGAGAACTTATATCAAATAGAATAGTATTTTGAGAAAAGATATTTGAAATATGAAAACACCAAAAAGATGTAGTCTAAGAGTTAAAAAAGTATGAAAAATCATATTTTTCTTCAAATCCGCTGAAACAAAAACGCTGGCCTTGCCAAATTCAGAACTGGATACCTACAATATTTGGCATTTTTAATCACATATATTTTAGTAATTAGACCTTGAAGTCCAATCGTTGATTTCAGAAAATTTCTTGAGCAAAATTTTTGAAAAAGTAAAATTGGAGATTTTGAAATAGTGCTAAAAAATACGTACCGTTTTGATATTAATTTAGAACGGCGTAACAATATACGAGATGCAAAATACTTTACATAAGATCATCCTGGGAACAGGAGAATGAAAAATTATTGTTGTTGTAAATTATTTCAATGTCTTTAAAAATGTGAGCTCGATTTTCTTAATCAAGTGGTCTGCGATGCATTTATTGCCTGGGGAACTTAATATAACTTGGCTGTTTTGCAACCGATAAAAGATTTTTTTATTCTATTAGAAAGATATTTTACTCTAGATTATGGCTTATTAATTAATTAAATTGAAACGGAATTATTAATATCAAAATTTTTGTGAAAAATGATTTTTTTAGATAATTTTTACATATAAATGCATATTTGAACTTTGAACTCAATGCGCGTCCAGAAAGCATTCTCCGATTTGGCTCAAATTTTGAGCACTAAAGTTTTAGATCCAATGTCACAATAATCCGACCCACACATCTTGAAATTCCAAAAAAAAATGGCTGTCACCCTAATATACATAGATATGTTTATGTTTTATACGAATAACCGAGAAATTGGAAAATTAATCGAATAATTTTACATTTTAGTTTTTCGCACAAAAAATAACTCATTTCAAAACAAGTAAGAAAATTATAGTAGGTTTAGACCGTCTGTGCGATACCCTATTCCGCTCGTTTACAGAATAGGTCTTAGGTCCAATTAATGGGGTATAGAAAATAAGCATAAACAAAATCTGAGTTGAATTTTTATAAATTTTTTTCCCTGCAGATCTGAAAAAGTTCATAACGGTTGCTATATTTATATGGGGACTAAGTCGAAATAATGGACCAATCCTGACGATATTTGATAAAGTCATTTATTTTTTGCAAAAACAAATACAAATCAAATTTGAGAAAAATCTGTGTAATATTTTTGCTTTTGATAGGTTTAAGTGAAGATCGGAAAGCAGCTTAAGATGGGTGCTATGACTAACAATTATCTTACAGGGTTTATTTTTGGACTACTTGTAATGTATGTTATAAGCACACACAAACTCAATTTGACGGAGATCTATATGATAATTTGGATATTATGGCAATATAAGTCGATCTCATAGGGGTCATTTGCATGGGGACTAGTTCTGAGCACGTACCGCTTTTCGCCAATTTCAGTAGCGCTCGTGCTGTGGCCGATAGAAACTTATGTGCCAACTTTCATCAAAATATATTAATATTTGTGACCTGTAATTTGATTAAAAGGCTTAGATGGAGATACAGACGGACAGACAGATGGTCATCGCTAGAGCGACACAGATAGCGATTCTGAGGCGATCGGTATAATAAAAGATAGTCTAGGTAATAACAAACAAGTCATAATATCCCAACAAAATAGTGGTATAGGGTTTAATTAACCCATTTATCAGATCTTAGATTTTGATTAATACTCGAATAATTTTAAAACGATTTAAAAATACCCAAAATTTCCATATTTTTTTATATTATAAATATTGAGCGTGTTTTTGTGAGCAAATACCACACTTTTAACCCATTAACGCCTGGCCCCTCTTACGTTGTTCGATTTTGTTTTGACAAAATTTCACACAGTTAGTATTTAGGGCATTTATATTGAAGTGGTATTTTTTTATCTGTCATACCCGAACTTGTGGATCTTGGGTATTTTTCTACCTACATAGGCATTAACGTGTTCTAAAATATTTTTTTTTGTTAAATGTAAAAACTTGAAAACGGTAGCAATAAACATATATATTGTATGTATTCATGAAAAAGTGGTGTGTTTATCTATTTTCAACTATAATATTTGAATTAGTGGCATGAAAACAAAGTGTGTGGTGTGTGTGGTGTGTTTGTCTGTATTTAATTGTTTGGTATGATTTTTAAAAACGAATTTGGGACTTCCCCGTTTTTGGCTAGAGTAAGTGAAATTTAATGCAAACAAAAGTGTTTGATATAGTTATTGTGATTGCGATAGAGTACCAGTAAATCTTTGAAAAAGAAATATTGTAGAGATTTTAAAATTTAAAAAAAAAAAAAATGTTTCGAAATCGTAAAGTTTTAACTGTAACTGTATTACAAGCAGAAATAGATCGACTAGTGATGATGAGGAATAAAATGGCTTTGACCATAAAGCAGATAAAATAAATTTTGTGATTACTCCGCCGGATAAGGTTGATGATATATGTAAGTGACAATGAATATATACATGATAATCTTCTAATACTTCATGATAAAACTCAATTTCCTAATGAAATGCCTGTCCAGTTTGAGATTGAGTACATGTATAATGATGATAATAAAACTCTTCCAGTGGTTTCTGAATTAGTGGAAAAAACTCTGATCCATTAGATAAAGACAATGAACCCCAACCATCTACATCGAAGTCAAAAGATCGTGTCTTTTTGGGAAATAAACCTAAATGGAGTAAAGCGCATAATTACGAATTTGATAAACAACCTTTCGACACTGAAGAAAATGCCCAAAAAGCATTGTACGATATTATTGGTAAATTTCATGGCATATCTTTGTTGTATACAAATCCTTAGAGCTATTTTTGGTTCTGGTAGGTTCGTTCGCACCACTTCAATTATGGGAATGATTTTTCGATGATGAAGTCATGAATGTGATCGTCGAAAGAATGAATATTCTGGACAAAAAAATGTTCCTGTATTCGTTACTTCAATATCGGAAATAGAAACATTTTTTGAAATCTTGTATCTTACAGGGTATAATTCTTTGCCAACAATCAGATCATGTTGGTCAAATCCAGCAACTTTAGGATGTCAGATTGTAAACGATGCAATGAGTCGAGATAGGTTCGAACAAATAAAACAAAATATACGAGTTTATTATAATAAAAATCTGGATGCAAATGATAAATTAGCCAAAATTTCTCCATTGAACGATGCCTTAAATAAAAAATTTATGCAATTTGGTGTATTTGCTGACAACCTTTCGGTGGATAAACAGATGATTGCATACTATGGTCGTCACTCTTTAAAAATGCTTATAAGAGGTAAACCGATAAAATTTGATTATAAGTATTGGGTCTTAGCTTCAGCGACAGGATACTGTTTTTTTTTTTTTTTTATTCCGTATAACCAACACAATGTAACATTTAACAACTTTTTTACTAGCCATAAGTTGTTTTGCAAACTGACTCAAAAAAATATTTTGCAGCTGGTACCGTTCGCGACAGTCGCATCAATCATGCTCATTGGATGATCTAAAATTGATGATGATTTAAAATTGATGAAAAGGAAGCCTCGAGGTTCATCAGATTTTTTTTTTTTTGACAAAAACAACAAAATAATTGATTTTTTTTATAATGATATGAACAACTACCGCATTCAAATTCGCGGAAAAAAGTGGTACCGGCCGTTACTTACTAATGCGATGGATGCTGCTATGGTAAATGCTTGGAAGCTGTACTGCATCTGCAGAAAACTTGATTTTCGCATGTGTCGTAGAAGCATTGATAACAATAACTGAAAATCGTTGCCGTGGTTATAAAAGAGTTGTCACAAACGCGCAAATAATGGGAAAGTGGATGGATAAGTTTAATCATATGATTGAAAAGATTGGTCAATGTGGCAATGTGGAGGAAAAACTAAGTATGGATGCACAAAATGCCATGAAAACTTACATTCAAAGGTTTTTTTTTGCATAGTTTCATGCTGGCACTCCAAAAAAACATTGAAAAGTTAAAAAAAATCTAAATAATAATGAATCTCTCATATAACGTGTAATTCTCAATACAAATAAAATAAAATGGATTTTTTTTATGATGTTCTAAAAAACATTACAAAAAAAAAAAAAATTTTTACTTGAAATTCATTTAAATAAATAATAAAAATAAAAATTTGTTTTAAATACCCATGCCATAACATTGAACCTGTAGCCCAGAGGAGTGGACCTATCCGGGTGGTTTTTATTTTTTTAGATAGAAGACATGTTGTGGTATAAGGTACCAAGGGAGTTTTCGGAAGGTCCACATCCCAAACTTTTCAGATCCATTTGTGTCAAAATTTTTTTACTATGTGAAATTATTGACTTTTGACCCGCTAATTTTTCTCCAAGTTTACTAGTTTTATCTTTCTTCTATCAATTCGTGAAAAAAGATTTGCAATAACTTGCGCCTGGCTCCAGCTGGAACTTTTCTAGATAACTCTATTTTTGGGTATTTTTCTAGCCATTCGTCGTTAATGGGTTAATTGTACCGCAAGCAAAAACCTTATTGTTAGTTATTTTTTTTTCACCTTTCTGCCTTTTGAAATCCAATTTTACACACCAATGCTTTAAAAAAAAACTACCATGAAATTTTCGTTAATTGTTATTTATAATAAGTACTTTTTAAAGTAATTTTTTAATAAACAAAATTCTTCTAATTGCATAGTAACTGGGCTTGGATTGAAGCCAATAAAGCAACAAGTCTAACCTAAGAAATTATTATCATCTTTTTTTTATAAAGAAAAGTTTTACAATTTATTTCTTTGTAATAAACTGAATAATTTATGAATATAATTACTTTCAAACATACCTTTAGTTTTTGAAATTTGGACTCAGCCTCTTTATCGCCGCTATTTTTATCTGGATGATGTTGCAAGGCTAAGATCTTGTATTCAGTTTGAATCTGCTCAACCTAAAATAAAAGAAGAATATGATAAAACGGAAGAGGTTAACATAAATGTCACATAATTTATCTTGTAAAAAAAACTTTTTTCAACCTCCTTTTGTAATATTTATTTATCTTTTACTCTAACAATATTAAATATTCACGTCCTTTGAAATGGCAGTCATGCTACATGTTCAACTGCCACAACCCAACAGAACAATAAAATTGTAGTTTGTATGTTTTAATAATGAAACGCAATGTTATGCCGTAAATTATGTATGTATGTGTATGTATGTGTATGTATGTGTGTGTTTAACGAAACAGTTATTAAGTAAAGGCTGAGTGTTTGCCAGATTTTGTCTTTTTTTATTTATTTACCTTTTTACCGCTATGCAGTGAGGGTATAATGAATTTGTGCTGATGTTTGTAACTACTAAAAATATTTGATCGGGATCCACTTTTTATATATACCGATCAACTCATAATTACTTTCTGAGTCGATTGAATAACCCTGTACCCATAGAAAAATAGAATCCGATATGTACTTTTTAATATCTGCAGTAGGGTGGGCCCTTCATTATATGGAGGGGAAAAAAAGTGTTAGAACTCTTGGTCTCACTCCCTAGAAATATGCGAATTGCAAAAAAACTGAGAAATACAAAGTTTTGGGCTAATCAAAAAACATTTAGTCGTGCCTCAAAGCGATTGAAAATTTCAAGTGTGTTTATATGGGGAAAATATGACTTTTTTTTCAGATTTTACGAACATTTCGTTCTATAGCTTACTTTGTCTGGCAAGTTGTTATATAATTCGGAATCAGTATTAAATTATCCTTTCAAAAAGCTATAAAACTTCAAAATCGAATAAAACCTCGCCAAGACATAGCAAATGCCCCAGACCACTTTTGTACTAAAAAAACCTAGCTCAAGAAATTTGAGGGCATTTTTTTCAACTTTGAGAAATTAATTAAAGCCATAATTTCTTTTTGGTCATTATACTTATAAGTACTCAGATATGAAGTATTCTTTTATTACCACGTTGTTAACCTGATGTGCATTGAGACCGCAAATGGGAAATTTTTTGATAAAATTTTGAAAACTCCTTTTTCAAGTTTTAAAAAATTTTCTTAAACAAAATTAAAAAAATTGGATCTAAAACTTTAAGGTTTCGTTAAATACATGTTACGGATTAACTGTGTGAATTTTTAAGTAAATCCTGATGCCAGATTTTTTTTTTATTTTTGCGGATTTCGGGAAAAATAGGATTTTAGTAAAATATTCTGTAAATGTACTCTTTCTAAATACTTTGTATCAAAAATTCATCACTTCTCTACTTTTAAATGTTATATTTTATCTTAATACCCTAGGGTTTCGGAAAAAAATAATATGACCCCATTAACCCTTTTGGAATTGGGGTCACATATGACCCCAAGCTAATAAAAGACAATTTATTGAAAAAATTCAAATATTTTGTAAGTGCTGTTGAAAGTTTAGATGCGGCGCTCGAAATATAATAACCAAATGTATAGACCTTCCATTCCTAAAATTTGGGGTAAATCAGAGAACGTTAACCCATTATTTGCCAAGGCCAACTTTGGATTTTAAGATATTTTGTAATAAAAATTACCGAAAACTAGTTTTTCTATTAAACTCGATGAAACCACTATTTAGAATTTAAGAAAAATAATTTGGTAAATTGTTATTTATTTAGCCCTTCAGTGCTCCTGGGATTAAAATAATGCATTGCGATATATCTTTGCGAATATAAATTAAACCAGCTTTTAACCAATTTTTTTTATAAAATTATTTTATGTTTAAAAACTATCTATATTTTTCTAAAAAAATAAGAAGAGCCACAAATAACCCAAAGCTAATAAAAGACAATTTATTCAAAAGAATATGAAATATAAAATTAATTCTATTTATTTTGGTGTATTTAAGGATGATTTAGTGTGCGATTCAAATTGTTTTCTGTAATCATTAACGACTTGTAATAAGTATTGCTTTTCGCTAATTTTATATTATTATATTAATTCTATACTTCTATACTTATCCAATTCACAAACCATCACTTTTCTGGTTTATTATTATTGTGAATGAAGATAACATTAACAAACACATTTACAAATTTAATAAAACACACATAGCATATGTATAATTTTATGTATGTGGTAGTAGCAACTTTAAATGCAATTTACTCAAAATAAAGGAAAAGATTTTAAAATCTGTAAATCTGGTGAACAGCTAAAAAGAAATACCTTTCAAATAATATACGTTTGGTCAAGATCGCGATAAAACGGTAGAACAAAACATCGGTAACAAGAAATCGCCTAGCCTATTAATATTATAGATTTCATATTCTTTTATTAGCCTTGTCCTTTGTGGGTCTTCTTATTTTATTTAGAACAATTTAGAAAGTTTTTATACATAAAATAAATTTATAACAAAATTCGTTAAAAGTTGTTTTAATTTATATTCGCGAGTAATAATCAGATTATTGCACCAAAGATATATCACAATGGATTATTTTAATCCCAGGAGCACTGAAGGGTTAAATAAATGAAAAATTAACTGAATTATATTTTTTACATTCTAAAGAGTGGTTTCATCGAGTTTAACAGAAAAACTCGTTTTCGGTCATTTTTATTTAAAAATATCATAATGGGTTAACGTTCTCATATTTATCCCAAATTTTAGGAGCGGAAGTCCAACACATTTGGCTATTATATTTTAAGCATCGCATCTAAAAATTCAACAGCACTTGCAAAATATTTGAATTTTTTTAATAAATTGTCTTTTATTAGATTGGGGTCATATGTGACCCCAATTACAAATGGGTTAATGGGGTCATATTATTTTTTTCCGAAACCGTAAACTATTAAGATAAAATATAACATTTAAAGGTAGAAAAGTGATGAATTTTTGATACAAAGTATTTAGAAAGAGTACATTTACAGAACATTTTTCTAAAATCCCATTTTTCTCGAAATCCGCAAAAATAAAAAAAATTCTGGCATCAGGATTTAATTAAAAATTCACACAGTTAATCTGTAACATGTATTTAACGAAACCTTAAAGTTTTAGATCCAATTTTTTAAATTTTGTTTAAGAAAATTTTTTAAAACTTGAAAAAGGAGTTTTCAAAATTTTATCAAAAAACATTTCCCATTTTCGGTCTCAATGCACAATAGGTTAGCAACGTGGTAATAAAAGAATACTTCATATCTGAGTACTTATAAGTATAGATACCAAAAAGAAATTATGGCTTTAATTAATTTCTCAAAGTTGAAAAAAATGCCATCAAATTTCATGAGCTAGTTATTTTTAGCACAAAAGTGGTCTGGGGCATTTGCTATTACTTGGCGAGGTTTTATTCGATTTTGAGGTTTTAATGCTTTTTGAAAGGATAATAATACTGATCCCGAATTATATAACAGCGTGTTATAAATTTTCGTAAAATCTGAAAAAAAAAGGCAGACTTTCCCCATATAAAACACACTTGAAATTTTCAATCGCGTTGAGCCACCTCTAAATGTTTTTTAACTGGCCCAAAACTTTGTATTTCTCATTTTTTTTGCTATTCGTATATTTCTAGGGGGTGAGACCGAGAGTTTGAACACTTTTTTTTTATTAAGGACCGCCGTAATCTGCAGGGTACAAATTACCAACGATGCCATTCAAACTTGTTTTATTATTTTATTATTTTCAATATCCAACCATTTCTCGAAAGTCATGGTATAGGATATTGTATAGTCAGTCTAAACCGAGTATATTTTCCTTACTTGGTTAATTTTCAAATACACTTCATGTCAACTCTATCATAATAAGTAAGTGCTAACGTTTGTTACATCGAATGGAGATCGAATGCTTAACAATTTTTTAATCAAATTACAGCTGTCAAGTTTTTGATGCGAAATTTAAAGAAGTAGTAGGTTGATAATTAGTACCAGCCTTCATTAGTATCCAGTAAAATTTTCATAACATTTTATTCATTAAAAATATACTGTTTTGAAAAAAATGCGCCACTTTGGAATTTTTAGGAAAAAAAATTAATTCTAAAATGCTTCGTGTTTTCCTTTTTCTGTTACCTGAAGAAACGAAATACTGTCCAAGCCAAATGATGGATAGATAAATCTTCTGACAACTTTTCAACTTTATATTTAATTAATAAAGTGATACTTGGTCGCTGTAGACCGTCATATAGTCCGTCTATATTTATACTATAAGCTTCTGAAAAAGGTTTTCTGCCTAAACGTAAACGGTGAGTTTATAAATATACATAAAAAAAATAAACATAAACCTAATTTATGTGCGTTTTTCTTATATTTTGACAGCAAATATTTTAAAATTAATATCAAATGTCAGTAAAATACGTTGTACTTGTGAGTCTGTTTTATATGGAGACTATGATTAAAATGGTTACTACACTCTGTAATTCTGCAGTGATGAATTATGAATATAAGAAACATACACATGCAAAATTTCATTATGATATAGTTAATAATGTGGGTATCATGGCAAATGTTAATTAAATCTGTAACCAAATTTCATCAAAATATATTTCCATTTGCGAACCTAGAGTTTGCTAAGAAGGTTTACACGGACGGACGGACAGACAGACATATGGATGGACAGAAATTGATTTTGAGCCGATCGGTTCTAGTATTTCTGGTTGTTGCAAATACCACCATACAGCGGTATAGCGTATAAAAAGGTATATTCCGAATCTAATGGTAACCATACAAGTACGGGCAGTGTAGAATGTCCAGGTCGCACTAATGAGTTAGTTACGAAAAAAGTGAATCTAAATGTTTATGAAGATCGAAAAAATAAAGTTAGGGAGATTGCTGACTTCTTTAAGATATCGACTGAATGTGTTTTTTTTTAATTAACCAATACTCAGGGGATGCCCCATACAAATTTTTTTTTTTTTTTTTTATTTTATTTATTAGTATTAAAAAATACTTTAAATATTCAAAAACATTACATAAATTCATATTACATTAGTTATAAGTTCTATATAAATAAATTGTATCTTACTACATTTGTACATTTTTTTCTAAATACATTGTAATTTCTTTCAAGTTTCATATTGTTTGGTAAATCATTGAATAGTTTGAAGCCTTTATAAAAAAGGGATCTTTGCATATGTGTTGTCATGACCCTTTGGATTCGAAAATCTTCAGTATTTCTTAGTGCATACGGTTGTACTTCTCCAACATATTTAATTTGATCGCATAGATATTCTGGGGCATCACCTTGTTTCATTTTTTTAATAAAAATTAAAGTGTTGAATTTCAGTCTTTGATTTATATTTAACAATTTTAGTTCTCAAAGCATTTCGTTGATGTGTTTATATCGATTGCATTTTAGTATAACCCTCATTGCTTTTTTTTGTAGTTTTTGCATTCTTTCTACCTGACTATCATTACAGCAAGTATATATTATTGTCGATCCGTATTCAAAATGTGGTTTAATTATTGTATTATAAATATTTATTGCAGTTGTTTTTGATATTTTATTTCGTATTCTTTTAAAAAATCCGATTTTTTTCCCGATTTTTTTACAAGTATAGTCTATGTGTTCTTTAAATTTTAAGTCTTTATCTATTATAAATCCGAGATATTTTATGTGTTCAACCTTTTCTATTATTTTATCGTTAATTTTAAATATTGCTTCAGTGTTCATATTTATTTCAATTATTTTTGTTTTATTTTCGTTTAGTTTTCGTTTATTCATTTTTAACCAGGTATTAATTTTATTGATGTCATGGTACATATTTGCTCTGCAACTTTCATCATCATATCCTTCCGTGTATATTAATGTATCATCTGTGTATAGGACCATTTCACTTCTATCTAATACCTTTGGCATATCATTAATATATATAATAAATAAGAGAGCTCCCAAAATTGAGCCTTGTGGTACACCGAAATCATTTTCAATTTCAGTTGACAAAACATTATTTACTTTAGTTATTTGCTTCCTATTTTTCAAATACGACTCGAACCAATTTAATTCCGTACCTTGTATTCCATACATATAGAGTTTTTTCACTATAATTTGCCTGTCGATTGTTTCAAAGGCTCGTTTAAAATCTAAAAAAATTGCCATCACTTTTTTTGTTTTTTCTATATTTTTCCATTTACTTATTACATAACACAAGGGAACAAAATTGAACTTTTTTTGTGTTGATTTGAAATTTATAGCAAATTTTTACTAATTTGAGGTCGCTGATTTCAAATCTGCACTTGGTTTTTTTCTATCAGCTCGACTTTTCGAGATATACCGTTATGTTCAAAATTAAGGCACTTCCGCTACATATATTGGAATAACTTGCAAACGGTTCACCATATTAAATTAAAAAAAAAATCCGAAACTCGCAAACAATATTCTCTTACTTTGTTTTTAAATTTTCCAAGTAGTTTTAGAGATATCGTTCAAGTTTTGAAAAAAAAATTAAAATTTTTTAAAAAAAAACATTTTTTTTGTTCTTTAAAAATTCCTAAAAAATAAAAATGGGACAAAAATCACAGTTTTGGTCTACAAGCAGTTAGTTAAATATATTTCGAATAAAATGAGCTTTATTTCATTGCAATCGGTGCACAACTTTTGATTTTGTTCATGATTTACTGAATTGATATAAATCGCGATTTCCATACAAAAATAACATTTTCTAATGTGTAAGTGTTTGTATGTAATAAGTTAGTTTTTTATGATTCTAAGAATTAAAAAAATTAAGTAATAAAAAAAGATTATTTAATTTTTATGGTCAGCTATACTTTTTAATTTAACACAAAAAGAGAATTTTAAAGAAAAATAAAAAATTTTAATACACAAATATTACAATGTAATTACAACTCATCGAAAAATTTTCTTTTATAAGATTTTCTTAAATAATCTTGTTTAGAGGGATTTGTTTTAATGCTCCAGCAATAGTCCGCCATCATATGCTAATCCCAGTGACCCTGGTACCGCTCCTCTATAGTGCGGATATCTTGATGGAAACGTTCACCTTGTTCTTCACTGAAGTCTCCAAGATTTTCAGGAAAACAATCCAAATGACTGTGTAGGTAGTGCACCTTAATGCTCATATTACAACCAAGCTGCTTGAAATGTGACAACATGTTATCCACGTGGTCCGAATAGCGCTCACCCTTTTTGTTTCCCAGGAAATTGCGCACTATCCAAACAAATTCATTCCAAGCATTTCTTTCAATATCTGTCATGGAATTACTAAAATTTTCATCATTGATTAATTTTTTGATTTGAGGGCCATCAAAAATGCCAGCTTTCAGTTTCTCCAAACTCAAATTGTTGAACTTTTTACTGATATATCTAAAACAATCACCGTCCTTGTTGAGAGCTTTGACAAATTGTTTCATAAGTCCTAGCTTGATATGGAGAGGTGGCAGTATTATGCGATCCCTGGGCACAAGTGGTTGATTAACTATATTGTGGTTTCCTGGAACCATAGCTTCCCTCGAAGGCCAATCTTTCTTACTCCAGTGTTCAGATCTGGCTCTGCTATCCCATAAACAAATGAAACACGGATATTTTGTGTAGCCACCTTGTAGGCCTAGAAGAAAATTCACCATTTTTAGATCCACACAAATTAGCCAGCGGTGTTCGTTGTACTTTATTTTATTTATAACTGAGGCAATTGTAGAATATTCTTCTTTAGCTTTAGTTGAATGTGCAATGGGCAACGAACCCAATTTATTACCGTTATGCAGAAGTACACATTTTAGGCTGCGTTTAGAAGAATCTATAAATAGTCGCCAGTCATTTGGATCATACTCCTCTAATCCCATCGCTGTTACTAAACCAGGAACATCTGAACAATAAACAAATTCATCGTCTTCGGAAAAGAATGGAAGTAAGTTTTTTTCTCTGTTACGGTAGTATGAAATTGTTGTTCCTTGGGTTAACAGATTTTTTTTGCTTTAATCGAGAAGCAAGAATTTCAGATGCTTTTTTAGAAAGTCCAAGGTCTCTCACTAAATCACTAAGCTCCTCCTGATTAAATTGCTCGCGTTCAGAAGAAATATCTAAATGCAAGTCATCTGATCCAAATTCAGAAATTGGTGAAGGAACATTTTGTCGTAAGTCGTGGAAATTGTGTGTAGATGTAGATGGTTGTGGTTCTGAATCCTCACTAGAGTACAAGACTGGTTGGGTAATAGACAACACGTTAGGATAAATCCATTTAGACCGGTTTGTTTTATTAATGCCTGTTATGTTGACAGCGCAAAAATAACAATCATCATAATGATTCGAAGGTTCCCGCCAGATCATTGGTGTTTTATACTTGAAGTGGGTCCGTTGCTTGTTTGCCCATAACCTTAAATACTCTACACAGTTTTTACATACAGTATTAGGAATCCAGTACTTGTCACGGGTTTCCATGGTAAATCCGAAGTAGTCAAAATAAATTTTTTTAATAAAATCTGACACACTTTTTCTATTTTTTATAAACGTGTATTCGCCACATATGTTACAAAAATAGTTGGGATTGATTTTACAGGTGTTTCTTGACGTAGCCATTGCACAATTTTGAAGTATATATCAAAGTAACACAATTTTCAATAAATAACACACGGGAACAAAATTGAACTTTTTTGTGTTGACTGATTAAATGTTCAATGTAAAATGATTTATATTTTTTGTCGTTATACTTTTCGCTTTCGTAAACACTTGTTGAATGAGAAAAATTGGTTGAATGAACCCATATAAATACTTAGTAGTTTTTTACTGAAGTACCAAAAAAAATTATATCCACAATTTTATTGACAGTCACTTATGAATGAACACATGTGTTCAGGGGAATTCCTTTAAAAAATCATCCGTTACCAACGGTAAACCACACATCAATAAAAACAAGTGGACTTTTCTTTTTTCTCTTTAATTGACTGTGAACTGACTAGGTGTCATAAAGGGACAATAAAATTTATAGGCGTTATGAGTTTGCTACCGCAACCATAAAAATGAAATAATCTTTTTTTATTACTTAATTTTTTTAATTCTTAGAATCATAAGAAACTAACTTATTACATACAAACACTTACACATTAGAAAATGTTATTTTTGTATGGAAATCGCGATTTATATCAATTCAGTAAATCGTGAACAAAATCAAAAGTTGTGCACCGATTGCAATGAAATAAAGCTCATTTTATTCGAAATATATTTAGCTAACTGTTTGTAGACCAAAACTGTGATTTTTGTCCCATTTTTATTTTTTAGGAATTTTTAAAGAACAAAAAAAATGTTTTTTTTAAAAAAATTTTAATTTTTTTTTCAAAACTTGAACGATATCTCTAAAACTACTTGGAAAATTTAAAAACAAAGTAAGCACGGCTTTAAGAGAATATTGTTTGCGAGTTTCGGATTTTTTTTTAATTTAATATGGTGAACCGTTTTCAAGTTATTCCAATATATGTAGCGGAAGTGCCTTAATTTTGAACATAACGGTATATCTCGAAAAGTCGAGCTGATAGAAAAAAACCAAGGGCAGATTTGGATTCAGCGTCCCAAATAACCTTAAAAACAATATTCAGTTCTTAATCAACAGAACCATTGTTCCCTTGTGTAATTTACAGTCGTTTCACATGAGTATTTTTTAAGGAATCCTGATTGGTACTTTGACAATATAGAGTTTTCTTCAATATATTTTTCTAATTGTTCTTTGACAACTTTTTCCAAAATTTTTTCACAGGTTTTTAATGTGTTTATTGGCCGGTATTCTTCGCATTTATTTGTTTTTGTCACTTTTTCAATTGGTGTTATCATAGTTACTTTCCAATTTTCAGGGAATTCACCTGTCTCTAGCGATTTATTTATAATTTTTAATATTGATTCTCCTGTTACGTTCCAGTTATCAAGAATGATTTTATTAGATATTTTATCACAGTCAGTTTTATTTTTCATATGTATGTATAATTATATTCTTAAGTTCTAAAATGTTTATTACACAGAATTTGAATTGTTGGTTTATTACAGTTATTTGGTTTTCACATTGCTCATATTCTATGGAATCTCTTATTAATTTAATACTATCTACAAAATAATTATTGAATTGACTAGCAATTTCTATATTATCCTTATATTCTACTTGGGTAAATATCACAGTTTTTATCACATTATGGTTTTTTTTAATTACTAGATCTTTGATCTCTCTCCACATTTGTTTTTGATCACCCGCATTGTTAATTTTATTATTAATGTATTTATTTTTTTCATTTTCGATTTTCACTTTATATAAATTTCTTATTGTTTTGTAATTGGTCCATGCCTGATTTGTATTTTCCAATTTTGCTGTTTGGTATTTAATTATTTTGTCCTTTTTCATTAAAAGTAATTCACTATTAAACCACCGATTTATATTGCTTTTTTCCCCTATAGTTCTCTTATTAGTAAATTTTTGTATAGTTTCTTTAAAGCAATTATCAAATAAAGTTACATTTTCATTAATGTTTTCATTTTCATTTTATCCCATATTTTTACTTAACTCTGTGTTAAATGTCTCTTTGTTGTACTTAAAAATTTCTAATTCTTGGTTGTCTATGTTGGTATAATTATTTTTTTCAGTTTTAATTAAAATATTTATCATTTCATGAATCGCTATTTTATTTGTATTGCTGTTGTTTACTGATATATTACAATTATTTTTTATAACGCCCTAAGTAGAAAAAATTTTCATATAGAAACAACCTATTCAATTAAAACATAACAATTATCACAATGTTCAATAAATCGCTGATGAAGGCTGAAATGCCAGAAACCGGTCCGATTAAGAATACAGTGCAGTTATGAATTTTTGAAATATATGCTTTCTTCTTCTTTACCACGCACCATTTAAGTCAATTATTGTTCTAGAATTTTTTGCTATTCTAGTATATTCACTAACTAATTGCCTAAGACCGTTATCATTTAGTATACATTCAGGTTGATTTTTATGTGTCGAATTTTTAGACCAATCAATATTAAAATCTCCTGTTATTAAAATATCACAGTTATAATCACTTATTTCATCTAAAACTTCTTCAAAACTTTTACAAAACTCCGACTCTCCATAACTAGGCGATCTGTATATTGCAGCAATTATTATTTGATTGTCTTCACATGTGGCTTTACATACTAACATCCAGTATTTAGCATCTTCTATCTTTTCAATAATTTTAGTTAGTTTCCATATCTTTTTAAAATAAATAATGACTCCACCAGTTCTTGTAGAAGTAGAAAACGATAAAATATGATCATATCCTCGTAATATAATTTCATTTTCTTCTATGTCTTTTGCATTATATTGTGTTGATTTCAGGAAAATAGGTTATGGGAAGGAGGAGAGAGGGAGTAGTGTTTGTGGATATTTGATTTAAATTTTATTAGATTATAACTGTCAGGAAAGACCTCTGCGGAGAGTTTATTCCACTTACGGCTAGTTCGACTGATAAACGAATTCTCTCTGTAATGCGTTGTGCGTAGGGAATCCAAATCCGGATTTCGAAATTCCGGAATTCCGCCTTGTTTTTTAAATTCGAAATTTCGGAAATGAAATGAATCGAATTCCGGATTATTCGGATTTAAATATTTTTTTTTTTTGCTTTTTAACAAATTACACGGAATTCCAGCGACTGACAAAAAAATATACAAAAAAATATATTACTTTGTATTGTAGCGATTTATTTAAAAAAAAAATACAAACAGTTTGCCCTGAGAAATAAAAATAATGTTATTCGTTTTGACATTCAAATTTTTTGTGAAATCATATCATTATAGAAATGTTTTTCCTGTGTTGTGTTGTGTTATATGTTATATTTAAGTGTAGTAGTAAATTTAGTATAAACAGTAAACCATTATCAAGTTCAATTCTTCACGGTAGCATTTGATATAGGTTTTATTAGTTTTAAAATTTCATATATTTCTTGTGTACATATTCTTAAGTCCAAGGATGGCGGATAAGCAAGACGAAATTTTTATAGACGTGCACAAAGAGAGTACTTCAAATTTGGTGTGGAATTATTTTTTACGAGGGACAAAAACTCAAGTGGCGAAATGTACACAATGTAAGCAGGTTTTAAAGATATTTTGGTGGGTGTACGACACCCATGCACACCCATTTGCGGACTAAACATAACAAGATTTTAAATAAATGAAAAATTGATGATACGGATGCTGCTGGTGCGAATACCGGTGATTTAGCTAAAAAAAATCAAAACGATTAAAGATTTTTATATTTCAAAAGTAGACGAAAGTTTTGCTGCAGTAATATCTCGAATGGTAGCTTCAGACGGATTACCGTTTCTCATATTTTGTAGTTCAGAGGATTTAAGAAAATGTTTACGAACGCGGGGATTCTGTGATATTCCGAAATCACCTACCAGTATACAAAAAGTCGTGATGGATTACATCAAAGAAATTCGGCAGCCGATAATTTCGGAAATTATTTCTCAAAAAAACAGAAACGAACGTTTCAGTCTGACACTTGACGAATGGACTTCTTCTCGAAACAGACGTTGTATGAGTGTTAACGTGCATGGATCAGGAGATCGGGTCTGGAATTTGGGATTGGCTCGTATTAATGGCCGATTTTCGTCTGAAGATTGTGTAAAATTTCTGGAAAAAAAGGCTGAACCATGCCAATTAAATATTGCAAATGCTACTTTGTGCATTATTACAGATGGTGCCTCCATGATGCAAAAAGTTGGTAGATTGTTAACCTGCGAACAAATTTTATGTTTTGCTCATGCAATTCAAATTGCAATTGGTACGGTACTCTATAAAAAGCAAATGTTGGATTTAGTAGATAATGCAACAGAAAACGAAGTAGAGCAAGACAAAAATGAAATTGAACCGAACTTTGAGTCGGATGAAGAAAATCTTACTGAAGATGAGGATGATGACAATGGAATTCGGGTAGATATGGGAATTGAAACTGATGCTATGGAAACCACTGAAAACTTTTAACTACGAGCATTAATCACAAAAGTTCGGAAAATTGTTAAAACTTTTCGTCATTCTCCTTTGAAAAATGAAGTGCTTCAAAAATACGTGAAGCAAGATCATAAAAAAGAATTACAGCTTGTGTTAGGTTCAAAAACTAGATGGAATAGCATGTTGTCCATGTCAGAGCGTTTTAATATTTTGAAAACTTCATTAAACAAAGCACTAATTGACATTAAAACGGACATAATTTTATATGAATCAGAATGGGATTCGCTATCACGAATATCTAAAAATTTTATGCCAGTAAAATTAGCCGTAGACGCCTTATGCCGTGCAGATAATGGTGTTGATATGTTTTAGTTCCTCAAAGTGTAATACGAGAATTTTGTGTACTACTCTTTTTACCACTCTGCTCGTTTCTTTCAAAAAATATAAAAAAAACATTTTGAAATAGAAGAATGTAAACACCAACAATAGCATTTAATGAATTAAAAAGTCGATTGCCTAAAATATTATTGTATTAAAAAAAGACAAAATTTTCAATACAAAACACATTAAATCCGGTAAAAGAACCGATAACCAAAATATTAGAAGAGTTTAAATTTAGATCATCTAAAACAGAAAAAATTCAAATCCAATGGAGTTATATCATAGAACAATATTGGGATACAACACTGAATACAACCTCCTTATGGATTGAAGTTAACAAAAATTCTATTAGCGAAACTCCATTTAAAGAGTTATTTGTATTGCCTTTATTAGTTTTGTCTTTCTCAAAAGTCGAAGTTGAACGTTTTTTTAGTTTAATGGCTTTAGTTAAATGCAAACTTTGAACAGAATAAAATCTGAGTTGTTATGTTCTGTATTACGTACAAAAGAAGGTTTGAAATTGAAAAATGGGTGCTGTTACACTTACAATATACCGAGTGATGTCGTTGATAAAAGTCGATCGTCAGAAAAATATCAGAGCCAAGAAGAACTTGAAGATGAAGATATTACAGAAATATTAGATTCCATAAACCAATTATTGTAATATAATCGTATCTTTTGATAGTGTAAATTCTGTTATATTTGAAATTAAAAAAAATATCTCAAAAATTAAAAATATTTAACTTAAGATTAAAAAACTCATTTTAATGTTAAAAAAATTACAGATGAAATCCAAAATAATTTTTATTAAAATTTAAAAAATATAAATCGAAACTTATGTTTTATATTAATTTTTCGGTTTAAAAACCAAAAAATTTATTAATAAGTATTTAATTTTTCAATATAAATTTGAAAAAAAATTAGCATCTTTTTTTGACTCCAGTACGTTTTAGCATCTTTTTTTTTTTTTGCAATTTAGCATCTTTACAATTTCAAATTATGGCAACACTGGATGCAACATTTACGTTTATGTTACAAAATTTTGTTGAAAATTATGAATTTTTACATGAATTTGAAAAAAGAGCTAGAACTCCAGTTGAATCGGAGAAGAACTATTTTATCTGACGTGCTACAATATTTGCATAATGGTGGCAAAACAAAAATTCACAAGAGCATTTACGGTCACTCGAAAACAGAAATAAATAAAATTATTCTATTACTGGCCCGGCGACTTAATGATGAAATTACTGCTGAAGTTGATTCAATGGATTCCGAATCTGATTCCGATTTAGTATTCGAACCCAACTAATTTTTTGAAAGTGAAATGCAGCCCTCCTTACAGAAATTGTTGCAGCAAAAAATCCAGCAGTCACTTTTACAGCCGACAACAAAAATTAAAAAAAAAAAACATCAATTCAATCTGCGATTCGAAACGAATTAAAATTTTGGGACGAAGGTGGATTTCGTGGACCATTTTTGGAAATAATTTACAAAAACTTGTTGTGTATTCCCCCAACAACTGTTGAAGCAGAGAGAGCCTTTTCCGCCGCTGGAGCATTTTCAACAAAAATTAAGTAAAGACTTAATGGTACTACATTGAACAATTTGTGTATGCTGAGAAGCTTCTTCCAAAAGCAAACATAAATTTTTATTTATATAGTAATTTTTATTTTTATAATATCTTTTTTTAATTATTGAATTTGTGTTTGTTTATGTTTTTTTTTATTAATATTAATACAAAAATTAAAATTTTCTTTATTTACTTTGAAATAAATTTATGCTGTTTAAACTTTTTCTGCTCTTGACTTTTTCGGAATTATTCCGGAATTGCGAATTTCATCTTACGTAAATCCAGAAATTCCGGAATTAGGTTTTCATTAAAAAATGGATTCCCTAGTTATGCGGCCAACTGGACAATAGATTACAAACGGATGTGAATTACTAGGGAAGCGGGTAGAGCTAACCGAAACTCGGGCACTTGGAATAAGTTCGCTTATCTCAGAACATTTTCCATGGTAATATTTATAGAACAGTGTTGGATACCCTACTGTCATTGATGATCGCCAACGCCCTCCTTTGCACACGGTCCAGTAGCTCCAAAGTAGACTTTGGAGCTCCTGCCCATGTATGGGAGTTGTATTCCATTTTCCAGTGAAGTAATTTTTACACCGTTTTAGAAAACCAAGACACTTGATTGCTTCTTTCGGCACTTGAAAAACATGCTCCTTCCAACATCACATTGAATTCTCATCTGTAGAACATCAAGAGTATCCGATTCCTCAATACCTATACCACCCATATATACAGATGACATTGTTGACTCCATGGCCCTATCGGTCAACATACAACATTGAGTCTTCAGCGCATTAAAATCAACCCTATTCGCTTTACCCCACTCGGAGATTGTTAACAGGTCTTGATTGAGTGTATCATTCATTGTCTGCCTCTTGCCACCAACCTCCAAGAGGCTTGGCTTACAATTAAAGGAAAATGAATGACAAATGCTGCTGTCATCTGCGAATGAGTATATAGAGTTAAAAGTTTGACCAAGAAGGTCGTTCAGAAAGATAAGGAAAAGAGAAGGATAAAGAACGGACCCCAAGGTTCCCCCTAATTAAACTGACACTCATTAGATGAGACCCCATCAATAACAACACGTATTGTTCGGTCTCTGAGAAAACTCGTTATAAATCGAGAGAAGTTATTACCGACCCCAAATGCAATAAGCTTTGATATCAATGCACCGTGCCACACACGATCGAATGCCTTGGAAATATCTAGAGCAACCACTTTATTTTCGCCAAAATTGCGAATGGATATACTCCAGCGCTCAGAAAGTAGAGCTAACAGGTCTAACAGGGTAGTTCACAAGATGGAAATTGATCATGCTCTCCATCAGCTTTGAGAGCGCAGAGCAGATTGCAATTGGACTGTAATTTTCAGGGTTATTAGCCGCACCAGCAAGAGGGAAAGACTCCCGCACGGTACGAAAGGCTGAAAAGGTTGACCAATGGACTGGCTAGCGTCAAAGAGCACTGTTTAAGCACCAGTGCTGGTATACCAGCCGGTCCCGAAGACTTATTAATGTTGAGATCTGAAAGAACCTTTTTAACTGCACGTGCTGAATAATGGAGATTTTAAAGACTGGAAAGCATTTTCGAAAATTCTGTTTCCTAGTTCAATAAAAATTTCATTTCAAACTCTACGCTCTGCCATATTTGACAAAAGACAGTTCTTATATCGTACTTAAGTATGGTTATTTTGAAGACTCCAAAACAACAAAAATCGATCTTAGTACGATTTCACGCTCAAAACGCAATTTACCTATAACAACGAATGGACCAATTCCTGCATATAAGGGTTTGTTGAAAATTGCATCTGCTAAATACAATGACTTAAAAACACTTTGTGATAAAAATACAATTCATAAAAAATTTCACAACGAGTATTTAAGCCTAAAACACGCAGATACTATTAAAGATAGATTACCAGAAACAGATGAAGAAGACACTAAAGAATAAACTTTACATTACAATGAATTTCTTTTTTTTTATTGTATTTAATATTAATGTTAATTTTTAAAAATATGCTGGTGCATATTTCTATGCAATGTTGTTTTTTAACACAAATACATCGCTTCAGCTTGATACAATGACAGCAAAAAAAACTTAAGTCACAAAAAACCGACTTATTTAAAAAAAAAGACTAAAAAAACGATAAATATTTGTTGATTACTCAAAAAAAAAAAAAACCTTCTCCTGAAAAATTTACTTTTTATCGCTTAAGTTTTTGTTGCTGTTAGGGCTCGATATATTAAAGTTGAGTGATTTATTATATTCTAACATTAGTTAAAATCTACTTAACATGATCCATAAAATATATTGGTAATGATCCAATTGTTCACCACATCTCGATCCCAAGAGTTGTATTTTCTTTGGATGCTATTTTATGGGTGCAGACATTGCTTTGGTCAACCTAAAGTGGAATCTATTTGATGCGGATAAAAACTGACCTTGTAAGTTATAAAGTTAACAATATAAAAAAGATGTTATATTTGTTGTGGTATATAACCTAATCAAATATGATTTTTATAACACCTTTTTGCACCAATTCCCTTTTTAAAAATTGCATACGATATGACCAAAAATACGTGACAATCTCGCTTTAATTTGATGGTGGTCACTATTATAAAACCTTAGACCATATCCCGCAAACTTTTGACTACCTCACTTGCCAAATCAATTAACTACACTTACCAATTTATTTTCTTTTTTCATTTTAATGTCAAAGCGCTTGATTGACAGCTAGCTCAGTTTAGTTAAAATATATTTCCCTATTAACAAGGATTTATATCATTAATACAACCGTATTATTAAAGTAATTTGTTTTGAATATAGACATTTAGAAAAACTAGGAAGTGAAGTTAATCGATTTGGTAAGGGAGGCATTCTAATAGTCGGTAATAACGTTATTTTGTGTATACATTAAGCAGGTAATAGTTAATTGTTTTATGTGTATGCGATAATATTTAACAAAAAGGTTTTTTGAAGGGCAATTTTTTTGATTTAATAAAAAAAAAATTTCTTAGTGTGGCTCTTTGACGTATTCAAGCTTTTGTAATCAATTTATTTTTTTATTGGTTTTCATATTAAGTAACCCAGTAAACTATGGTATTGCCAAACCTAAGCTCAAATATTAATAATATGTTCAGACTAGGTTTTCGTAGCAACTCAGGATACTCACTATAAATTTAGCTACATTTAAGCACTTCCTACAACTTGTGCAAAAAATCACCATTACGATTGCTGGGTAAGAGAAAATGTTAGTAACTTATCACTAACTTAAGCCTAAGACAAACAAAAAGTTAGTAAAAGTTTATTTTGATAACTAAATTATGCAACAATATCCCCAATTGAAATAAGGGTTGATAAAAGTTTTTCATTCCCTTTTCTATATGTTTGCCTTTAGCACACACAGGTGGTCTGGAAATAAATATTGACAACAAAAAAATCCTTCACAAAATTCAGTAATAGGGGTTGAAAGCACCATATTTTCGATGTCACAAAACCAACAATAATTTTAATAGAGCAAATATAAAAGTTAAGACAGTTTCTTGTTAAATAAATTTCTTTTTACAAACGATGTAAGTGATTTTAAAGGATGTGAGTTTTTCTTCTTAATAAACCTATTTAAAAAAAATCGTCAAAAGTTGTATGTTCATAAACATACCACATGTGGTCTGCAAATAGCTGACAGTAAATATGAAAAGAAAACCTTATGAAACTGCTTAACATGTTATTCAACCATACAGCAAAACAAATGTTTCTCAGTGCTTAAAAGTTTGGACTCTTTGAAAACAGTTAAATTTGATTATTCTGGGAATTTTATTTTAAAAAAAGTTGTATTGTTTTGCAAATGTTTCTTTATTACAACATTTTTGCATTCAATTGACAACAATTGACGTTGAAAATGTCAATTAACTACGAGTAATTTTAAAAAATATAAGTGTCATTAAACTGAGTTTATTGGATTCGATCTATGAATAAGGGGAAATGTTAAATTTTTCGAGTGTTCAGATTGTCGGATTATGTGTTAAGATTTCTAGATAGTGATCTGTTATTAAAATCTGTGAAAAATAATCTTAAACAAAATTTTTATTATAACATAGAGAACTAAATAATATTTAAATCAAATTTTCATAAAATAAATTAAAAGTTAATTTCTTACTAAATATACAACCTTGATTAGAAAATCCAATGCCAATTACTCGAACTTTATTAATTTATTTCCAGTAATTAACTACTCGTAGAACGTCGAGCCCTGTATGAAATATGAATTTTGAAAAAATAAACTTCATTTATTCAAAATATAAATCTGAAATGCAGTAGGCGAAGTAATTGAGACAGAATTGTGGTCGGTTCTATGTGTTTACGTGAGCGTTCGAGAGGCCCCACTGTATCTAACTGATGTCATCATGGAATGGACGTTGACATACAGAGTGCGCTATAGTTATTTAAGTCTCTTTTTTTGTCTGACATTTTCCTGACATTTTGTTGTTCAATATACTTTTTTAACCGCGACATTGTATTTTTGTTTTATCGTTGTCTAACTCTTTAACCATAAAGATCGTGTTTGTGTTAAATTGAGTTTTTTTGTAATTAAATTGTTATAAATTCACCGCCATCGTTGGAGAAAAAATAAAGGAAAGTAATCTTGATATTACTTTGAATTTTGTATAAAAACCCTAATTTTTGTGTGTTTTATTTTTCTATTTTTCGGTAGCCGTAGCATGCTTTTTGGTTCCACAATTTTTGGAAAACCAACCCCCCATTTCTGCTTGTAATATATTTACTATGCTTTGACTGAAAATAAACTTTGTTTATAACGGGTGATTTTTTTGAGGTTAGGATTTTCATGCATTAGTATTTGACAGATCACGTGGGATTTCAGACATGGTGTCAAAGAGAAAGATGCTCAGTATGCTTTGACATTTCATCATGAATAGACTTACTAACGAGCAACGCTTGCAAATCATTGAATTTTATTACCAAAATCAGTGTTCGGTTCGAAATGTGTTTCGCGCTTTACGTCCGATTTATGGTCTACATAATCGACCAAGTGAGCAAACAATTAATGCGATTGTGACCAAGTTTCGCACTCAGTTTACTTTATTGGACATTAAACCAACCACACGAATGCGTACAGTGCGTACAGAAGAGAATATTGCGTCTGTTTCTGAGAGTGTTACTGAAGACCGTGAAATGTCGATTCGTCGCCGTTCGCAGCAATTGGGTTTGTGTTATTCGACCACATGGAAGATTTTACGCAAAGATCTTGGTGTAAAACCGTATAAAATACAGCTCGTGCAAGAACTGAAGCCGAAGGATCTGCCACAACGTCTAATTTTCAGTGAATGGGCCCTAGAAAAGTTGGCAGAAAATCCGCTTTTTTATCGACAAATTTTGTTCAGCGATGAGGCTCATTTCTGGTTGAATGGCTTCGTAAATAAGCAAAATTGCCGTATTTGGAGTGAAGAGCAACCAGAAGCCGTTCAGGAACTGCCCATGCATCCCGAAAAATGCACTGTTTGGTGTGGTTTGTACGCTGGTGGAATCATTGGACCGTATTTTTTCAAAGATGCTGTTGGACGCAACGTTACGGTGAATGGCGATCGCTATCGTTCGATGCTAACAAACTTTTTGTTGCCAAAAATGGAAGAACTGAACTTGGTTGACATGTGGTTTCAACAAGATGGCGCTACATGCCACACAGCTCGCGATTCTATGGCCATTTTGAGGGAAAACTTCGGAGAACAATTCATCTCAAGAAATGGACCGGTAAGTTGGCCACCAAGATCATGCGATTTGACGCCTTTAGACTATTTTTTGTGGGGCTACGTCAAGTCTAAAGTCTACAGAAATAAGCCAGCAACTATTCCAGCTTTGGAAGACAACATTTCCGAAGAAATTCTGGCTATTCCGGCCGAAATGCTCGAAAAAGTTGCCCAAAATTGGACTTTCCGAATGGACCACCTAAGACGCAGCCGCGGTCAACATTTAAATGAAATTATCTTCAAAAAGTAAATGTCATGGACCAATCTAACGTTTCAAATAAAGAACCGATGAGATTTTGCAAATTTTATGCGTTTTTTTTAAAAAAAAAGTTATCAAGCTCTTAAAAAATCACCCGTTAGTTTCACAAAATTCAACCAGCAGCGAGAGAGTCTCTTCTATATCTTTCAAATTTCTTAATCAAAATAATTTCTCGATAGGAAGTACATAACTATTTTTTTAAAAATCAATAAAAACTTTCATTAAATTGCTTAAAATAATTTTAATTTCAATAATTTTTTTTACCAATTACTCGGATACTCGGGTAGTCACTAGATTGGTCGCAAACAATTTTTTTCTTTAATTGGTATATAAAGCAGTCTAAAATATGAGGTTCGCTGTCAGAAATGCTTTCTTCTGGTGCCTAGTGGGGCCCAAAGTACCCGATATTACGAAAAAACTTACATTTAGTCCTTTTTTTATTGCTTTTTATAACTATTCGGTAGAAAAATGTAATTCATTGGATAAAAAAAAACAATTTTAATTATCTAGTATGGCCGTGAAAGGACAGAGTTGTTATTAAGGACACACTTTTCAGGCAAACAGCAACCCAAATTTGTTCAAGGGAAAGACTAGAATGGGCTTTAGCCACCTTTCAACCCTACAAGTTCCGCGGAACGCATGGGATTTTTCCTGCCTTATTACAAAAGGGCCTAATAAATATCGGGCATAGCAGCTTGGGCTTGGGCTATACACCAGAGGCATGGAGGGGACAACAGTGGTGTTCATACCCAAAGTGGGGAAGAAGGACACTGCATTCCAAAATCCTTCAGACCAATAAGCCTAACATCTTTCATGTTGAAAACACTTGAAAAAGCCGTGGACAACTAGCATAGACGTGGAATTCTACAACAGATGCCTTTGCATCTAAACCACATATAGAGCGGGCAGATCACCAGAGACCGCTCTTATCAACCTAGTGGGAACCATTCAAAAATCACCAAATGAGAAGGAAATAGCAGTTTGTGCCTTCCTAGATATAGAAGGAGCCTTTGATAACACTTCACATGATGTAATAGAAAGGGCACTAAACCGAAGAGGGGTAGATTCAGTGACATCAAGATGGATGGTAGAAGTTCTCAACACGAGATCGGCAGAACCATCAGTAGAGGAGGAAACCATAGTAGTCAACACAACCAGAGTATGTCCACAGGGAGGGGTTCTTTCGCCTCTAATGTGGAGCCTGGTTGCTGATGAACTATTAATGGAACTGTCGGAGGCAGGTATAGAATGTCAAAGCTACGCGGACGATATAGTCGTAATAGAGAGAGGCAAATTCAAAGAAAACCCTTTGTGACATTGTCCAAAGAGGGCTGAGAATTATCAATCAATGGTGCAGGGCAACAGGACTGAACATCAATCCGACAAAGACCACAATTGTACCATTTACCAAGAGAAGAAAACTTCCAAGATGGAAGGCGATTAAGATTCTAGGAGAAATCATCAAACCACCGACAGAGGTGAAATATCTGGGCATAGTACTACATATAGTGGTGTAAAAGAAAGCTCTGTCAACGGCAATCTGGATAAAGGGGTATAAACCTATAACCAAGCATTATGAAGGGCAATAGAACCGAATAAGTCAACTTAAAGATTACTCCCTCCTGGATTGTCCAATGGATTGTCCTGAGAAGAAATACGATTTCAAGAAAAACTTTGTTACAAAACTTAGTAATAAGAAGGAATGGAGTATGTAATTTGAGTACAGCATATTCTCTGAAGGAGGATACGATCAAATGGTACACGGACGAGTCAAAGACCGAAAGTGCAACAGGGGTGGGAGTCTTTGGGCCTAGAACCAATTACTATCAATCAATTGGAATACACACGAGTATTTTCCAGGCAGAAATTTATGCCATCGATAGATATGTACAGATTAACTTAAATAGAAAGTACAAAAGACGGGACATAACTATACTATCAGATAGTCAAGCTGCTATTCGAGCACTAGGCTCCTATGTAGTAAACTCTAAGTTAGTATGGGAATGTCTGCAGAGACTGAATCAACTAGGCAAACACAATAAAGTCAGCCTGTGTTGGGTCCCGGGGCATATTGGGATAAAAGGAAATGAAAAAGCAGATGAGCTTGCCAGAACGGGAGCTTCCACAAAGATAATGGGGCCGGAACCATTTTATGGAATAGGAAAAGGAGTACGGGAAAGCGTACTCAGAGAATATGGAAATCATATCTTACTTGTTAGATAACTACAACAACAAGAGATTTGGGTCATGTATCGGATTATCAAAGAACGGACTGAGAATAATAACCGGGATTTTAACCGGTCACTGTAGGCTTAGGGAGCATCTGAGCAAGTTAGGAATTGAGGCGAACCCCATGTGCAGATTCTGCGATGAGAAGACAGAATCACCAGAGCACATACTGGGGGATTGTGGAGGTTTAATGCATTAGAGGAAAATGCACCTGGGTTCTTTCCAAATACCAGGGAGTGAAATAAGATCACTGGAACCAATCAACATTCTCGAATTTCTGAGCGCTTCAGGTTTGGGTGAGATTTTATAGGGACAAATTATTAGCAGAGGGCAGTACAATAGATCACTTGGTCGCAGTACTTTCGACATCTCTTTATACAAATACAATTACAATCTAGTATTTTTATTCTGAAATTATTTTCAAAGCTTTAAAAAGTCGCGCCGGAAAACAATTGAAAATTTCAACTGTATTTATATGGGGAAATATTACTTTTCAGATTTTACGAAAATTTCGTTCTACAGTATAATTTACAAACTATTTGCATTTGAATAAATTGTCTTTTATCAGCTTGGGGTCATATGCGGCCCCGAGTTCAAAAGGGTTAATGGGGTCATATTATTTTTTTTCACAAACTTAAGATAAAATATAACATTTAAAAATAGAAAAGTGATTCAATTTTGGTACAAAGTATTTTTTATACAAAGACTACATTTATTGAATATTTTACAAAACTCTAATTTTTCTCGAAATCCGTAAAAAATCCTTATAAAAAAAATTCTGGCAGAGGAATTTACTTAAAAATTCAAACAGTTAATCTCTAACATATATTTAACAAAACCTTAAAGTGCCGGATCCATTTGTTGAAATTTTGTTTAAGAAAATTTTTTAAATCTTCAAAAAGGAGTTTACAAAATTTTATCAAAAAAATTTTCCATCTTTGTTCTCATTGCGCAATAGGTTAACAACATTGTAATAATGTCATTTCAGAGTACTTATAGGCAGACCAAAAAAAATATAGCTTTAATTAATTTCTTACAGTTGAAAAAATTCCGTCAAATTTCAGGACCTAGTGTTTTTTGGCACAAAAGCGATCTTGGGCATTTGCTCTTTCTTGGCGAGTTTTTATACGATTTTGTAGCTATTTAGGTTGTTGAAAAGATAATTTAGTACTGATATCGATTCATGTAACAATTAAACTATGAAAAAATTAAACTATAGAACGAAATTTTCGTAAAATCTGAAAAAAAAGAAATATTATATTTTTCCCATATAAACACACTTGAAATTTTCAATCGATTTCCTGCGCGACTTTTTAAAGCTTTGAAAATAATTTTAGTATTGGATAATTAAAATTGTTTTTCTATCCAACGAATTATATTTTGGCACCGAATAGTTATAAAAAGTAATAAAAAAAAGGACTAAAATATATTTTAGAAAGCGCATACTAGCTGCGACCAGTCACACTATGCTAACCAGCTATTCTTAAGTCCAAGTAATTTGAATTTTCTAAGCCTGAACTTAAGAGACAGAACAGTTTTTAGAAACTTAAAAAAAAGTTTTGAAATCTAGTAGGACTAAGAGAAACATCATCAGTCTGATATCTAAATTATTGACAGTGGTGCCAAAGTTTTTTCACAGATCTTAATACATAATCCGATATTCTAAATGGGACTTTATGGATAAGAAAAGACTCAATGCTGTTTAAAGGCCAATTTTTGTGTACTCCCAACACAGTTTCATAATGTTGGTCATCCATATTTTCTTGAACCCGTAACCAACAGCAATGAAGAAATTACATTTTATGTTATTCCGGTAATTTATTCTTTAAAGAAAAATTATATATTTAAATACCTTACATGGTCCTTTTTTTGATACATTTTACAAAAAAAAATTAATTTAAAAAGAAAGTATGAAAAATTATAGTCGATGCCTATGATATGAATGCCCTGATATGAAAAAGCCAAAATGGACCGATCATGATCATTCAGTAAAACCACTTAATTTGCTCAAAAAACTTACATCAACCAAATTTTAAAAGCAACTTCGCAATGTTTTTACTTTTTTATACATTAAACTGAAGATCGGTACCGAGCTTTTTATGGGGACTATGACCAAAAACGGTACTAATTTACTGCTTAGTAGACATACATACCTTAAATTTCATCGATATATATATATATATATATATAGATGAAAATCTGGACCTTACGACCATTTTAATCGGTCTGATAGGGGTTATATATATAGAGATTAGGCCTGAAGTTGCACCGATTTTCATAAATTTAAATAACGCTCGTCCAATGCCCGTTAGAAGCTTTTATAACAAATTTAATCAAAATATATCTATAATATTACTATTCTAGGCGATTTTTTGTGACTGATGTTTTGTTCTACCGTTTTATCCCGATTTTGACCAAATGTATATTATTTAAAAGGTATTTCTTTTTCGCCATTTTGCAGATTTACAGATTTTTAAATTTTTTACTTTATTTTGAGTAAATTGCATTTAAAGTTGCTACTGACATATACATAAAATTATACATATGCTATGTATGTTTTATTAAATTTGTTATTGTTTTTGCTAATGAGTTTGTTATCTTCATTCACAATAATAATAAATCATAAAAGTGTTGGTTTGTGAATTGGCTAAGTTGAAAAATAAGTCTGTCTAGAAATTGCGCTCGAATATCGAGCGCTGGAATCTGCTAGTATAATATTAATAGACAAGGGGATTTCTAATGACCTTTTCTACGCTTTTAGTTATCAACTAATTCTGACAAAAAATATACCATTTGAAAGGTAATTCTTTGCAGGTGTGCACCATCTTTACAGATGTGCAACATCTTGTACATTTATAAACTTCAAATAAAAAACGATACAATGCTGTGTGTGTGTTTATGAATCAGCTAAAATTGATTAGCAATCCTTTGGGCTCTTAAAAAAATATTTATTAACAAACCCATTTACATATCTTCCGTGTGTTCTACAAATACTTACAATGAAATTTAATGAGTTTTATTTAAAAATTCATAATTTAATGAATTTTACTTAAATATTCATAATTTTTTTATATATAGGTATATATTAGAGCTACTCACTCTGTATGGAGAGAAAAAAGTGCAAAAATATTTCTGGTCTAGCGTTAACCCATTCCGAGCTGGACCGTTTTTAGAAAAGGTCTATTTTTTAGTTTTTTGAAAATATTTTCATTTTTTCCAGATCAACATGTCCAATATGGGTATGACGTGATAGGTTTTTTCAAGATGCGTTCAATGATATATAGAACATGTCCAAGCATGTCCTAACTGTTGTGATATTCAATAAAATATGTATTTTTTTATGGTTTTTGTATTAAATTGAGTCAATTAGAAAATCAAATGAACGTAGTTTTAAACATTATTCGATTGAAAATAACACTAATTTATTTATTTTTCCTTAATATGTACTAGTTCACGTTTTAACTAATATCTAATGGCGTGGAAACAATGTGGTTAAACATAGGCAATATGGGTATCAAAATTTTTCTTTTCTCAAGTACATTTCAGTTCTGTGAGAAAAAAAAATTAACTTTGCTAATTTAATACATTTTTCACGCTGCTCCGGAGTAAGTTTAAGCAAGAATGTGGAGTTTATTAAATTTAGAAGTGAATTTAGTTTCTTAATAACACCAGGATAAATTTCAGACCAAAAGCAAAAAAACACGAGAAGTTTTCCTTAATGCCATGATTTTTCGCTAAAAAAAAAATTAATTATTCCAACTACATATATTCTTATTGTAATTTAAATGATATTCCATTTTCCTCCAAATTTAAATTTTACTTAAAACTGGAATTTGGGCCTTATTCCATATTTCCAAAATCTGATTTATTTTTATTTTAAAATAATTGGATAGGCCAATCTTTTTATTTTGTGCTCTCATAAAAAACGAATGCCCTATTAGTGCGCACTGCGCTGGTAGTTAAGTTTTATTTAATTTGTAGCCATTTTTTAAATGAAATTTGTTTTTAAAATAATTAATTTATATTATTTTAATTTTTGTCAAACTCAAATGCCTCAAAATAAGTGCATGGTGCATAAATCAATTTTTGAAACTTTGGATGACATAAAGTTTATACAAGTAGAAAATAAATAAAAAATTACATATTTTATTTAATATCACAACAGTTAGGACATGCTTGGACATGTTTTATATACCGTGAAAAAACCTATCATGTCATACCCATATTGGATATGTTGATCCGGAAAAAATTAAAATATTTTCTAAAAACTAAAAATACCCCTTTTCAAAAAACCAGAAATATTTTTGGAGTCGTTATAAAACAAACCAAGGTAGATTTCTATGGGGGCACTTTTTTAACTTTTTTTGTGAGTCGCTCTAATATATGTACATATATAGATTAAAAAGACATTGAAAGAAAATATTCAATGAAAAATTAAAATTTCCTAGAATCCCATTTTAGGTGCATCAAGTTTAGATTTTACAACTGAAAAAAGGACGAACGCGATCGCATCTACAATAGGAAAAGTGCTTCAGAAAGCAGATCTAAATCATAGAAAAGCAAGACAAAGGCCCTTTATTAGGAAACAATACGAATAAAATTTACAAAAAAAAAAAAAACAGGACAAAGTCATGATCTACGGTAGAGTAACGTAAAACCGACTGTAAAACATGGCTTAGGGCTCATTTTCTGCAAAACGACCAGGATCATTGCACTTTATTGACGGCTGATATTTTTATAAAGACAATGATGCAAAACAAAAGGCCAAAAAATAGAAATTTGGTGGTAAAGTCTCAACAAAAGTTCTGTGGAACAGGTAGTTTCCAGCAAGGATGAGTTCAAAAAGGTCCTACTGCTAGAATGGGGAAAATTACCATCTGTCTATTGCCAAAAAATAAGTCGAATCCATCCACAAGAGACTCCAAATTGTTATAAAGAACAAGGGAGTGCATAGAAAATAATAATTTGTTGCCATAAAAACTAGAATTACAAATCTTTGAAGACGTCCGAGTTGGGCTTTTGCACTTTTTCAATAACTACTTGAAGTTTTTTTTCGTTTATTTAAATTATGCCCTTTGAATTTTAATTTTGTTTTCTGTTTTTAATTGCTTAATATATGTGTATTCAATCAAAAACCAAATGACCAGTTTATTTTATTATTTCTTTTTATTATTTACATTTCAAAGAAATATTGTGTGTAGTTGATTTAATTCTTTTGAGGAATATTTCTTGGAAAACCCTTTTTGACTTTTACTCAAGAACATACATAAATGACTTTGTGAATAGCAAAAAATTGTATCAATGTTATTTCACAAAAGCTTTAACCAGAGCTATTTTTAAACTTTTTAAAAAATGAAATAATTTAATATTTAAAGGGCCCCTTGTAATATTCTAAAAATATATAAGTATTCGTGTCTTTGTAATCCATTGAAAAGAATTAGGTTTTTATCATTTAATTGTAAAGACTCTTTGGTATGTAATCAAAAAACATATTCAAAAAGACCTTAGAATTCCCTTTATTAAAGCTGAAGTTATCAAATTTAATTACAAATATTTAAAATGACTTAGTAACCACAGAAACTCACTACCAAAATTCTATTAAATGAATCCAAAGAAAGTTAAACAACACAAAATGTTTACATGTTTTAAAGAATATGTAAATAAATATGTAAAAAATCTTGTATGTAATAAAGAAATAATATATAAATATATCTATAATATTAATAGGCAAGGTGATTTCTTGTTACCGATGCTACTGTGTCAGTTTTAATCCTATTTTGGCCACACATACCTCATTTGATAAGTATTTGTTTATAGCTTTCCACCAGATTTACAAATTTTTAAATTTTAAATTTTTTTTGGAGTAAACTGCATTTAAAGTTGCTACTAACACAAACATAAAATTTTATAATGCTATGTGTGTGTTTATTAAATTTATTAATGTGTAATAAAATGAGTTTGTTTTTTTTTTGTGTTGATTTGTGAATTGGCTATAATTGATTAGCATATCTATAGCGTCTTTAATTAATGAAAAAATAAAATTTCCTAGAATTTGCACTCGAATTTCGAATGCTGGAATGTACTAGTATAAATATATTATTTGCACTCGAATTTCGAATCTTGGGTTCTGCTAGTATGTATCAGAAGATTTACATAGACACGCAGGTGGACAGAGAGGCAGACAGATGTACGAGCGGGCATCGCTAAATCGTCTTAAATAGTAATAGTGATTCGGAATCGATCGGTAAATTCAACATCAACACAAATCCATTCCAACCTCAATACTTAGTGTATAAGGTATAAAAATTAAAATTAAGTTTTATATTTTTTGAAAAGTCAAAGTTCCAAATTTTAAAAACTGATATTGATATTGTTCAATTGACTCACCTACTTCTAAAACCGAATAAATGCTATTATTTTGTGTAAAAACCGCAATTAACATTTAGCAGTCTATATATCTGTGGTCACAAGCATTAACCGCCTAAGTCGAAAATCATGCTTTCGAGAAAAATAACTTTTTATATAAATACAATGGGGCTTCATTACGACTTAGGTCAGTATGTTTTCATTAATAACTTTTTAATAAAGTGTGTTAGAGAAATGGGGATTTCGCAGAAATATAAAGCGTTTTTAGTAGAACATGATAGCATACTTAACTCAAATCGTTCTTAAGTCGACTTAGGCGGTTATCGCTTGTGACCACAGATATAAAAAATTCATTTTCTGTTTGTTTGTTTATTTGCTTGTTTGTTTGACCGCTATACAAATTTGTATTTTTCAACGGATTTCTCTGAAATTTGGTATACACGATCTCTGTACCCACCCCATGGAAGGTCATCATATGCTTCTTATGGGCTACGTCTGCTTTTGCGCCCTTTTTTTATATAAAATTCATTTTCTGTTTTTTGGTATATTTGTTCGCTATACAAATTTTTATTTGTTAACGGATTTCTCTGAAATTTGGTACACATGATACCTGTACTCCAGTTAAGGTCACCATATGCTTCTTTTCGGCCACGCCTACTTTTGCGCCCACTTTTTTAAATTTTTTATGGGTTTCGGTCGAATTAACTGCACATTGTTCTCAAATCCCAGACAAGGTCGTCATATACTTTTATCGGCCACGCCCACTTTTTTCAATTTTCTATATACGCTTTTAGTACTTGTTAACATATTATAATTTTTCAATGTACTTCCCAAAAATTTTGGGCATAAATCTCTTTACTTACTGCTCTTGAGTTTATGAAATAAATATTTTAAATCAACCTATTACAAATTTTCCCGTCTTGCTTTTTTTTACAGATTTATTTCATGGGTGAACAGATACAGGTTGACTACCGCTGTAGGATTACTCCGATTATAAATATTTGCATCTCGACTTTTTAACTACAATGGAAAACAAAATATTTCATATATTTCCATCTCGCCTTTTGGCTACATTGGAAATCAACCTATTATAAATAAACTGGTATTTCGGAGAACGGCCATAAAATATGTCCACTTGATACAAACACTTGTCTCTGGGGTACCTGATATTTTGACAATAAAAAAACACATTCAATACTACGTGCGCTCAAAACTATCTATAGGATTGACAAAAAAAGCCGTTATGAAAGGCATATACAAGACTGAGAAAAAATGTTGGGGGTTTAACATATTGCGGTTATAACAGTTTCGAAGGTATGAAATTTTAGTTAGATATGTTACATACCGTCGGAAAGGTTAATTTGTCTAGTTTCTCAGTTTCTCAGTAGAAAAACTTACACACTAATAGGAAAAAAATGAAATTAGTGCATATGCTAAAAATTTAAAAACCGTTATCTTGAGTTAAAAAACATTTTTTTTTTGATAAATATCCCATTCGCATCCCACTAAGCGACCAAAAAGCTCATAATGGAGAAACCTAAAGCTTTCTTTCGGGCAGAAAAAAATTCTTTTTTTAAAAAAAAAAGTCACAAAATTTTTTTCCGAAAGACTGAAGAAATAGCTATCTAAACTATTTGGGACAAATTTTGCTAAGAACAATAGGTAAAAAGTTACATGGATGAGAAAAAAACACCTGTTTGGTCAAAATGTCAAATTTTGACCCCTCTACTTCAGAGAGTCCTGGAGCGATCTTGTTGAAAAATTTTATCTAAACTACTATCCAATAGGACTAACGTTGGTGCAAATTTCATCCCGATCGGAAGACATCGGTTTCAAAAGTTGGATCAATTGACATGAAACGCCCCATATATTTATAAAATTTTGGCGTATGTGTGTCTATTTTACCCACTAATCAGTCGTCCAATTAACTTTGTAGAAATATTATTAGACATAGTCCCCATATAAAACTGATTCACAAAAAAAAACGAAAATATTGCATAAATTTTTCTGAACTTTGATTTATCTTTTTGATAAAAGTAAGTGCCCTTAATAAATATGGTCGCGGTCGGACCATTTTTTAATCTAGTCTCCATATAAAAATATCACCAGATATGACATTTTTCATATCTGCACGCCATAAATTATTAACAATAGCACTAAAATTAGTTTTATGCTTTTTTTCTATATCCAGTTATTACCTCAGCTAAGTTGGTTCCAAGACCGTCTCACGAAACGCATTGCATAAGGCATCGACTATAATTTTCTCACTTGTTTTCTACTGTCTTCAGTTAAGTTAGTTAACTTATTTTCATTTTAGCTATGTTTAAAGTAGCCAATTGGGAACTTAACTAAGTTCGTACTATTCAATTGCAGTTAGATTATTTCTTTTTTCGCAAAAATTTTATTCACAATATATTTTACAACAAAAACTAAATTAAATAAGCGCCAGTATGTACTTAACCTAAATTATTGAGCTTCATTAAGCTTAATAAATTTATATATTATTTTAAGATTATTTACATATTTATTTACATATTTTATAATAAAAGATTCTATTTTATTTAGTTTTAAAACATGAATCCTTTTTGTGTCTCTTAACTTCTTTGGATTCATTTAATAGAATTTTGGTAGTGAGTTTCTGTGGTTACTAAGTCATTTTAAATATCTTTAATTAAATTTGATAACTTCATCTTTAATAAAGGGATTTCTGGGACCTTTGTGAATATGTTTTTCGATTACATACCAAGGAGCATTTACAATGAAATGATAAAAACCTAATTCTTTTCAATGGATTACAAAAACACGTATACTTACATATTTTTAGAATATTACAAGGGGCCCTTTAAATATTAAATTATATAATTTTTTATAAAGTGTAAAAATATCTCTGGTTAAAGATTTTGTGAAATAACACTCATACAATCTTTTGTTATTCACAAAGTCATTTATGTATGTTCTTGAGTAAAAGTCAAAAAGGTTTTCGAAGAAATATTCCTCAAAATAATTAAATCAACTACACACAATATATCCTTGAAACTAAAATAATAAAATGTAATAATAAAACAAACTGGTCATTTGGTTTTTGATTGAATACACATATATTAAGCAACTAAAAACAGAAAACAAAATTAAAATTCAAAGGCCATAATTTAAATAAACGAAAAAAAACTTCAAGTAGTTATCGAAAAAGTGCAAAAGCCCTACCCGGCACTCTTCAAAGACTTGTAATTCAAAATTTTATTGCAATAACCATTTTGAGTCTCTTGTGGATGGATTCGACTTATTTTTGGCATTAAAATTCATTAAAATTTTCTTTTTAAATTTAAGATATACGTTCGGGGTTAGTATATCACATCAATAGAGTGCAAAGATCCTGGTCCTGTTGCAGAAAATGAGCCCTAAGCCATCATTGATCCACCAACATACTTTACAGTCGGTTTCACGTTCTTCTGCCGTAGATCCTATAATTTTTTTTTTTTTTTTGCAAAATTTATTTTTTGTCTTGCTTTGCCACGATCGTTATTGAAATTTTTCGATCGAAATTATTTTTTTATTTTCCAAAATAAAACACTAAGAATAACTTTACTCTGTCACAGCTAAGAAGTTATAGTCCACAGTTAATAGTAAAAGTGAAACGAAGTCTGTCGATCCGGTTTCATTAAATATTAAACGAATATATGGAATTTCAATTGATTTTACTCGATATCGAATGCGACGATTTGCCTCCTGCTTTCTGAGGCACTTTACTTATTGTAGATGCGCTTGGGTTCGCACACAAGTTCTTTTTTTCAGTTGTAAAAGCTAGTTTTGATGCACTTAGGGATTATGATTAATTTTATTATTTATTGGATTTGTAATAGCAGAGCTCAGCGCTCGAAATTCTAGTGCAAATTTTAGGAAATTTTATTTTTTCATAAAATTTTTTTTTCTTTCAATGTTTTTTAATCTATATACATATATTAAAACTTTTTGAATATATAAATAAAATTCAATAAATTGTGAATTTTTAAATAAAATTCATTAAATTCCATTGTAACTATTTATTGGAAGATACAAAAATGGGTTTGTTAATAAACAATTTTATAAGAGCTTAACACAGGGCTTTTGATATAAAATTTTTGCAAACACATTAACAAATTTAATAAACGTACACACAGCACTGTATAGTTTTATGTGTTTTATGTATGTGCTGCTAGCAACTTTAAATGATTATTACTCCAAAAAATATACCAGATGCTACATCTGCAAAGAAATACCTTTCAAATGGTATATTGTTTGTCAAAATCGGTTGATAACTGAAAGCGTAGAAGAGGTCACAACAAATCGCCTTGGCTATTAATATTAAAGATGACCTATAAATTTAATACAGATTATTAAGCAAAGCTACAAAGGCTATCATCTCTGAAGAAAAAAAGGGATTAGCTTTCACTCTTTTTATATAAAACGTTCCTCTACTTCAGTCAAAATTTTGTTGTGTGAGTTTTTACTGTTTTTGAATAATTTAATACCATTGAATAATTTCTGCGAACCGTCTTTGAGATTCCACGACATGTCCTAATAACACTGTACAACAATCTAAAAAAATTATAAAATTTTTTAATGAAAAGTAGTTTTTTGATAAATACTACTTTACTAATAAAAGCTTCTTTTTTTAAAAAAGGTACTTTTTTAATAAAACATGTTTTGATGTGTATACATCTATAAGCGCAGGGGGGTAAATTTTAACTTCACAATACAATCACAAAAACAGCGTGACATGTGAGCTGTAAGACAAAATCAGTGTGACTTATGATTGTATTGCTGAAAAAATTATGATATGTAATAACCTGTTTGAAATGGAAAATTAAAAATGAAAAATAAAAAATTAAAAATGAAAAATAAAAAATTAGAAATGAAAAATTAAAAGTGAAAAATGAAAAATAAAAAATTAAAAATAAAAAATGAGAAGTAAAAATTTAAAAAATGACAAATAAAAAATTAAAAATTAAAAATGAAAAATGAAAATTGAAAAATAAAAAATTAAAAATAAAACAAACGAAAATTAAAAAATTTAAAAATGAAAAACGAGAAATGAAAAAAAGAAATTAAAAATGAAAAAAGAAAAATTAAAAACGAAAAATTAAAAATAAAAAATGAAAAAATTCAAAATAAAAAATGAAAAATTAAAAATAAAAAATGAAAAATGGGAAATGAAAAATGAAAAAAGAGAAATAAAAAATGAAAAATAAAAATTGAAAATGAAAAATGAAAAATTAAGAATAAAAAACGAAAAATAAAAACAAAAAAATAAAAAATAAAAAATAAAAACTAAAAAATAAAAAATTAAAAATAAAAAATAAAAATAAAAAATTAAAAATAAAAAAATGAAAAATTAAAAATGGGAAATGAAAAATAAAAAACGAAAAATTAAAAATTAATGGGTTGAAATAAAAAAAAATATATATAATAAATATTTTTATATTAGCAGAGCTCCTGCAGTTGATTGCTATAAGTGATACATAGATGACGCTTTCTGTTTGATTTAAAAAAAGTTCCATAAAAAAATCTTTAAGTACTAGATGTTTACACATCACCCCTGTGATCGGACCCACATGATTTTTAATAAAAGTTACTTTTTTAATAAAAGGTACTTTTTTAATCAAAGGAACCTTTTTATTAAAAGGTAATTTTTCCATTAAAGGTATTTTTTTTTATAAGTTATTTTTAGTAAGGTACGTTTCCAATAAAAGGTACTTTTTTAATAAAATGTACTTATTTATTAAATTGTACTTTTTTAACATAATGCACTTTTTAATAAAAGGTACTTACTTAATAAACGTTTCTTATTTAATAAAGGTACTTTTATTTAATTGAAGGTAATTTTTTAATAAAATGTACTTTTTTTTAATAAAAGAGAGTTCGATAAAAGGTAATTCTAAAGTTACTTTTTTTATAAAAACTACTTTTTTAATAAAAAAATTCTTTTTAATAATATCTACTTTTTTAATAAAAGGTACTTTTTTAATAAAATTTACTTTTTTAATAACAGAAACTATTCCGATAAAATGTAATTTTTAATTAAAAGGCACTTTTTATACCCTATACCACTATGTGGTTGGGTATAATGACTTTGAGCTGCTGTTTGTAACTACCAAAAATATTTGACCTAGAGCCATCTTTTATTATACCGATCGGCTCAGAATCACTTTCTGAGATGTGTTAGCGATGTCCGTCCGTCCGTCTGTGTGTCCATGTAAACTTGTAATCAAACTACAGGTCGCAAATATGAATATATTTTGATAAAATTTGGTATGTCCGCTTCTGTCGGGCATAGAATGAACGATACTGAAATTGGTGAAAATCGGTCCATGTTCAGACCTAGTCCCCATACAAATGTCCCTTATGAAATCGACATAAATTGCCATAAGATCCAAATTTCATATAAATCTTAGTAAAATTGAGTCTGCATGTGTTTATTATATCCATTAATCAGTAGTCCAAAAAAAATCCCTATTGGACAATTCTTAGTCATAGGCCCCATATAGAGCTGCTTCCCAATCTTCACTTAAATCTATCAAAAAAAAACAAAAATATTGCACATATTTTTCTCAAATTTAGTTTGTATATATTTTTGCAAAATACAAGAGACTTTACCAACCATGGTCAGGATCGGTCCATTTTCGGACCTTGTCCCCATATAGATATAGCATCCGATATGAACTTTTTGATATCTGCAGCCAAAAAAATTAATAAAAATGCCACCCAAATTTGGTTTATGCTTATTTTCTATATCCAATTAGTTAGGCCTAAGAGATAGGGTCTTTAAACGCATGGTATAGGGTATCGTATAGTCGGTCTAGACCGACTATAATTTTCTTACTTGTTTTTAGTATACTAAATGAATTACAGATTTCTTTTTGTTTTTAAATATTCACAAATTTTGTATACATTCAGAATCTAAAGAAAGTGTTTGTATTCCTTTTTAATTCAATATTTCATTATTTTTGTAAGCGATATTTAATACTCTTTGTATCCATAAAAAATAAAAGCAAAATAAAAATTCGTACAATTTAAAAAACGGTATAACAAAATCTAAAAATATTCCAAATATTACGAGTCAAAAGAAAGTGTATTAAATCAAATTTTAAATTGAATTAAAAGATACTAAAATTTAGTTTGTTTTCCTTTGGTCCTTAATGAGAGCTTCTTATCTCCGGGGCAATTTTGTACCATTAATCCATTAAAACATATTTAAGCACATATCTGCTTGTAATTGTACCTTTTCCCAGTTTTCATTCATTGTTCTTCGTATACTACTGGATCTTATGTTAGTGCCCTGCGATATTTTCTCTACACGTTGAGCCGGCTTTTTCTTCACCAATTGTACAATTGACCATATTTCGATTTTATTCAACTTCTTAGAATTTGGCTGTCTGGCTACATTTCTGAACTTTTTGTGTTTTTTTATTATTTTTATCATACTATTGTGGTTTCTGCTAATCAGTACTTTACGCAGTATTATTCCTTCATTATGAAACTAAAACACAAGCTCTCGTGTTTCAAAAGACATTTGCTTCACTATTTTTGAAAAAGAAATAAATGTTCTAAAACTCTTTAATTCCGTCCGAGTGCAACTAAATTCAAACAAAGAGTAACCTAAACTTTTTACATCTAAAACAATGTTGATAACAACAACAATAAAGCGTAAAAAAATAGCAGAAAACGGTATTTTTTCAACGTATTGAGTTAAATTTGTACAGTTTATTTGACTCGATATATTTGGATTATTTCCAGTTTTTGTAATAGGTATTGTTTTTATTATAAGAATTTTTGTTTTTTTTTATTCATTTATTTTTTAAGATTAACAGAAAATTTTATAGCGCTTACAAAAATATTGAAATGCAGAATTAAAAACTAAAGCTCGAATATAAAATTTTTAATTGTACACACTTCCTTTTGCCTCTCACTGTATGTGAGATTTATAGAGGAACAGAAATATTTGATCATGGTGTGCGGTTTTGGCTTGAAGTGACTGTATAAGATAAAAATGTCGTTTTTCATATTTATTTTATGCATAGAAAATTGAATTTTGCTATTTTATTTACTGCTTCGACGAAGTACGAAGCTTATTCGATTTACACAACACAGACATGCAAATTAATAATAACGCATATATAATCAATCAAAAACCGCGTAGCAAAGAGCGATAATGTTTGAAAGTACTCCATGGCACTTTTTCAATATTGTATATAACTAGTAGAAAAATTTATTTACTGACTGACCTTCATAAATAATTCAATTTTATTATTTTATGTGATTCAGTGATTTTATAAATCTATTTTCTCTTGCAAATCCCCTTAAAATACATCGTGTATGAACAAATTATGACTTGAAGAATTTTATTGAATTTTTTTTTTATGTATTAGGTGTTACAAAAAGGTTTTTGGTTTTTCGATTCCTTTGCATCTAGCAAAGGTTATAGGCAAAATTAACTGAAAAAAGCAATTTAAATAACTATAGTTTCAAATATAATTGAATGTAGTTTTTTAAAGCTTAATTAACCTATAATTTGCATTGGCCATCACAAGATTATTTCTATTGCTGTTATTCAAAGACTAAAATTATTATTTTACACCTAATATATATTGCAGTCATCCAATAACGGTTACAATATGCATCATCTACCGTTTACTTTGTTTTTTTTTTTTATATATTTTTTGCTTTAATACATTTTTTCCATGAAAAGAACATTGTTAGCTTAAATATTTATTGTAGTTGATTGTGCCAGTAATCCGGGTTTTTCATTCAATTTTGTTCTTAGCAGTTTAACTAAAATTTATTGAGGTACAAATAATGTGTTGAAAATTTTATTAAAGTATTTGATGATATCATATGGGATATATGTACATTAGGGTGGCCCTTATTAAAAACATTTTCAAAATCTCGGTCTCACCCCCCTAGAAATATGCGAATAGCAAAAAAACTGAGAAATACACAGTTTTGGGTCAATCAAAAAAAAATTTAGAGGTGCCTCAACGCGACTGAGAATTTCAAGTGTGTTTGTAAGGGGAAAATATGATTTTTTTTTCAGATTTTACGAAAATTTCGTTCTATAGTTTAATTTTTTCGATAAGTTGTTATATCAATCGATTTCAGTACTAAATTAGCTCATTAGAAAGCTATATATGTAACTTCAAAATCGAATAAAAACTCGCCAAGAAATAGCAAATGGCCCTGACCACTTTTGTGCCAAAAAAAAACTAGGTCGCGAAATTTGACGGAAATTTTTCAACTTTGGATCATTTTAACCCTAGGCGCACATAAGGGCAAGATTTCGTAAAATATAGCATAATTTTATTTCCCAAGGGTTTCATCTAGTTTACTAGAACAATTAATTTTTTTAACGTTGTTCGATTTATTCCAAATTTTTGGCATGGAAGACCTGCACAATTGGTTATTAAATTTTAGCGTTATATCTAAAAATTCAACAGCACTTACAAAATATTTGAATTTTCTGAATAAATTGTCTTTTATTAGCTTGGGGTCAGATGTGACCCCAAGTCCAAAAAGGATAATGGGGTCGTATAATTTTTTTCTGAAACCTTAGGCTACCAAGATAAAATATAACTTTAAACGATTCCATCAGATGCTAATGTGAGTAGTCAGATAAAAAATAGGCGGTCTGGGATTAGTGGACATGGCACCTCGCGAATAGCAAAAAACGCCAAAAATAAAAATCCCCTAAATCAATAATTACCAAAACCGTAAATCGCAAAAAAAAAAATCATCAAAATCAAAAATCGCCAAACGGAAAATCGTGAATAACAAAAATCGCCAAAATAAAAACCGCCAAAATCAAAAATCCAAAAAACAACAAAAATCACCAATTCAAAATCGCCAAATCCGAAAATCGCGAATAACAAAAATCGCCAAAATAAAAAATAACCAAAATAAAAAATTGCAAAAAACAAAAATCGCCAAAATCAAAAATTGTCAAAAGCGAAAATCGCCAAAATTACAAATCGTGAATAATAATCACCAAAATCGAAAAATAACAAAAATCGCCAAAATCAAAAATCGCAAAAACCAAAAATCGACAAAATCAAAAAACGCCAAAAATAAATAAAATAGTTTTCTACAACATATATTTCCAGGTTTTTATTTCGTGACGATGGGTGTAGCGAAGCGCATCGGGTTACAACCAGCTCTGATATATTTGCGATCTGTAGTGTGATTCAAATGTTTACATGGACACACAGACGGACAGACGACGGAAGGATGGACGGACATCTCTAAACCGACTCAGGAAGTGATTCTGAGTGGATCGGTACATTAAACGGTGGATCTAGGTGAAGTATTTATAGTAGTTTTAAACACTAGACTCAGAAACTCATTACACTCTGACAATATAATGGTGTACAGTATAAAGATATAAATTTATTTTGTATACATTTATTTTGATTTTACCAAATATTAATAAATAAATTTTTTACAGCAACTTTTTTTTGAGCAGTTTTTAACCAAAAATTATAATATTTTCTTTTCAGGTAAATATTCATCTAGTTTAAACTCATAACCATATTAAAAAGTAAGTTAATAATAATAATTATAATTGAATATTTATGGTTAGAGGCACATCGATTATACTTTCACTGTAATCAAATAGTCTACTTGTTTCTGACAAACAGAATTTTAAAATTTAAATTTTGATTAATTTGTGCACAAATTATTGATTCGAAAGACTTACTTTGCTTCTCTTAAAAGACAGTTAGAAAAAAATATTTATAGATTAGGGCGGGTCGATTTAAAAATTGCCCAAGTGACAAGGAAAATCGTATTCTAGGGATCAAAATAAGAAACTTTGCCCGAGGAACCATACCTCTAAAACAAATTCTGATGTCCCGACTTCTGACCTGTCTGTCTGTCTGTCTCACTTTGACCCATTTAGATTGCCTCAATCGAGTCCAAACCACACCAATTTTGGAGGGCCGACCCACCCATGCCAGTGGCACACCCCCTGGAACCCCCTGAGGAGGAGTAGGGTAAATAACTTTTAGATCCCTCCGTGACTCTGCGTGACTACCCCAAAATTAATCTGTAGTCACAACAAGACTATGGGCCAAGTTTCAGATCAATTGCATGAGGGGAAATGGGTTGCCCAATGGAAGACAGACAGACAGACGGACAGGTCAAAAGTTGGGACATCAGAATTCGTTTTAGAGGTATGGTTCCTTAGGTAAAATTTATTATTTTGATCCCTAGAATATGATTTTTCTTGTCATTTGAGCGATTTTTTTGCTTCCATACAAATCGACCCGCCCTAAATAGATATATATGTATCACGATAAACTAGGATTAGTTTGTTCTTGAAACTTAAAAAATTTGGGATTTTGCGTGAGCCCGTAAGTTATTCGTGTGATTAGTGGGACTAAAAATGGACGTGATCGGAGCAGTAAATATATAATGTCACATAGCTGAAGTACTATAAAATTAAAAGTATTGATTGATACTATGTACGCGTGCATTAGATATTAATGGGAGTAGTCAGATTAAAAAAAGTATGAAGTACTATGGAAGCAACAGTCTGGAAAGTTTTGAGAAGTACATACATTAATTACCAATTTGAGTAATTTTGGACAATATGAGGGGGAACGCCAAATCTAAAAATCACCAAATCAAAAATCGCCAAAACCGAAAATCGCAAAAAGTAAAAATTACCAAAAACAAAAATCTTCAAAATCTAAAATCGCCAAAAACAAATATGGCCAATATTAGAAATCGTTAAAATAAAAAATTGCCGAATGATATGCTAAATTCAAGGCTAATCGTAAAGTGTGGCCTGATTTATATTGGAAAATCCATATTTTTCTTATGAGCAGCTATATGTAGCTTGCCCCAGAGTAAGAACGCCGAAAAATTTTATCATTTTTTCACCGAATGGAAATACACAAAATATTGCATTTCAGTAAGCACTGAAATAAAAAGCATATAAAACAATTAAAATAAAATATTTTAATTGCAGAATACAAACTTCATAGGAAAAATATGATTAACGAAGTACGACAGGGCTAACTGGTTTAAAATATAATATATATAACACTTTGCGACAGCAAAAATCGGGATGGGATGAAACCACCAGGGAAAGTTATATCGGTCAATAAAAGTTGTACGTGTCCCGACGTTTCGCTGGGTCACGTCTAGGAATCGAAATATATATAGGAGAATTTGTCACGTTTTGGCTCTTTTGACATAACTCGAGAACCACTAGTCCGATTTTGCTGAAACAAATTTAAAAAAATTAAGAATTGCAATAACTTTAACATTAAGAAAAAGGATTTGTATATTATTTCATTGTTAAATTATTTAAGAATTTATTGTTAAAGTCTTAATTATTATTAGAGATGTCACGAATTATTATAGTTTTCCTGAAAATATTTCTTAAAATTGTTTTCAACCACCAAAACAGACCTACTGTTATCCACTTCGAATAATTGAAGCAAGATAATAAGCAGCGTCAATTTATGTATGTCCAGATGAGTAATTAAAATTTTCGGTTTAAACCAAATACCGAATATTGGATTTTCGGTAGAATGCTGAATACATTGTTCGTGACATCTCTACCTTTTATTGTTAAAATAAATTTTGAATGTGTTTTTAGAAAGATGTTGTTTTTGAGATCAATTTAAAAAATATTACATATGAGAACGATTTAAAAATCTAATTTCATATTTGAATCTAAATACATTTCAATAATTTTATCAATTAGTAGCTGGGCCTAAGAAAACATCTGGTTTTTATATTGCATCTAACTTTTATTACACAGTGACGGACAAAAGTAAACCACGAACTCCGCCGAAAGTTTTAGCAGAGCTAAAATCAAACATCAGACTTCACCGTCTTACCCGCCAGGCTATTCTGCAGATTCTTGAAAATTTTATTAAAATCCGTCCATCCATTTTTTATATTTGAAGTCAAAAACCAGACTTCATCAGACTTAAAATTTTATCGAGACCGGTCCAGTCATTTTGGAGTCCATACTGAACATACATTCATACATACATTACACATACATCCATTTATAATATACTAGCAGATTCCAGCCCTCGAAATTCGAGTGCAAATTCTTGGAAATTTAATTTTTTCATTTAGTAAAGACCCTAAAGGTATGCTAAATAATTTTAGCCAATTCACAATTCAACCCTTTTTAAATATTAATATTTATTGGATTGTGTCCAAGACTATTTTTTTCAATTGTTATTGTAAATCAAGAACACAAACTCATTTTTAAACTCTTTCTTTTAAATCGTACTCTCTGTCTGTCTGTCTGTCTGTCGTGGGTCAACCCCATTCCACCTTATCAATCTGAAACTTGGTCGATATACTTGCTGTAAAGAAAGATTAACTTCGACATAGTCACGCACAGTCCCGCAGTGATTTAAAACCCATTTCCCCTTATTTGATCGATCTGAAACTTGGTCAATAGACTTGTGGTGAAAAAATATTAACTTTGACATAGGTTAAAACCTCACTTCCCTTCATCCGATCGATCTGAAACGTTGTCCATAGACTTGTTGTGGCCAAAGATTAATTTAAAAAAAAAGTCCCGCAAAGTCACGTACAGTCACGGAGAGATTCAAAACTCATATGCATAAGCAAAGAAAGGGTTTTAACAAAACCTTTGTTTTTATTGGTTAGACTATTTTTTTTACAAACACATTACAAAATTTTATGAACACACACATAGCATTGTATAATTTTATGTATGCGTTAGTAGCAACTTTAAATGCATTTTACTTCAAGCAATTTTAAAAATTTTAAAATTTGCAAATCTGGTGGACAGCTAAAAAGAAATACTTTTAAAATGACCAAAAGTTATATACCCTCACCCGATCGATCTTTTTGAATAACATAACATAGTCAAGGCGTCTGATTATTATTTATTAGCAGAGTAGAAGATACGTAAACGAATGAGTGTTAATTTTAATATTAAATCAAACATAGTCAGCCCAATTTTGAACAAAAAATGGTGATTATTTGAAATGTTTGTATGGGGAACCCCCAGGGGGGTTCCAGGGGTCCTCCAAAGTTAGTCCTACAAAGTTAGTGGGGGGTCGATCATACATTTGGACTCGATTGGGGTACTCTAAATGGGTCGAACTGAGACAGACAGACAGACAGGTCAAAAGTCGGGATATCAGAATTCGTTTTAGATGTAAGATTCCTCGGGCAAAGTTTCTAATTTTGATCCTTAGAATATGATTTTCCTTGTCACTTGGGCGATTTTTAAATCGACCCGCCCTAATATATATATATAGATTTAAAAAACTTTGAAAAAAATTTAATGAAAAAATAATATTTCCTAGAGTTTGCACTCGAATTTAGAGTGCTGGGCTAGGCTAGTTATATGTACTAGCAGATTCCAGCGCTCGAAATTTTAGTGCAATTTCTAGACAACTTTATTTTTGAACTTAGCCAATTCACAAACCAACACCTTTTGGTTTATTATTATTGTGAAAGAAGATAGAAAACTCATTAACAAACACATTAACATATATAATAAACACACACATAGCCTATGTTTAATTTTATGTATTAATTCTTCATTGGTATAGTTCTATTCACCGTAATTATTTCGAGTGTTGTACTCTATCCAATTTTTATTACATTATATTCCATTTGATGAATAGCGATTTTAAATTTTTATTTCATTGAATGAATAGTTGTGGATTGCCAATTTTGTACATGTTATAAGCGGCTATACCTGCAATATCAATCATATTCAAAAATAAAACTATTGGCCTTTCTTTTGCATGGTATAAATATTTATAAAAGTTTCGTGGAATAGTTTTCGTCTATTACTAACTGTTTTTTGTGTTTAAGAAGCTATAAAAAATTGTCTATACGACACTTGATTTGAAGAAAACCAGTTAAAACATTTTTATGAGATTTTTATTCTTAATATTTGCTACTAGTTTTAAGCATTTTTTGAGATCTTTCTTGTTAAGGACATTGAAAATTTGCATCAATGGCAAACTTTATAAAGATTTTTGAAATTGGTCTATTTCAACAATAATATAGCATATTATCTTTCTGAGTTGAAATCCACTTAAGAAACTTTATACTTTTTAAACAAAATTTCCATAATTTAGCACATTTCAAATTACTTTAGATTATGTAAATATATTCTCACAAATCTTTGGTTTCAAATTACCAGAAAGTGCCTGTGCTATAATTTTATGTTAATACGAGTAAACAAGATTAAACATTATATTAAAAACTTTTAAATTGATATAAATATTGTCAATCGCTAACATGGTATGAGTATTCTTATAGTACAATGGATTATTTATCGCACTAACAAAGTGCGTAAGTATTACATAGACATACGTATTTATTTTTATCTTGCAGGAAATAATGTCAGAACATAATAAAAATATGACATATTAATTGGATTCTATTCACATAGCAGATTAAAATTTTTATCTACAGATTGTCAAAAGGAATAAATTTTTATGATTTAAGCTGTCTCGTTACTTTTTAGTGATAAAAAAATATTTTTGATGTGTAAACATCTATGCGCTCAGGGGGGTAAAAATCTATTTCACAATACAATCACAAAAACAGCGTAAGGGAAAATCGATGTGAGGTATATGTAAGTGTATTGGTTTACTTAGCAAGCAGATCCGCCGATTTCGCTGTCTGTTTAGCACAATCCCAAATCTTTTTCGTCAATTTTAAATATTCAAGTGTATATTTGCTATTGACCGCTAGTTGTGCTGTGAGTTTATCATGTTCACAAACTTACAGAGTTGTTTATTTTTTTAAATACTCAAGTATATATTTGCTATTAACAGAACTAGTTTAAGAACATTTAAATTTTTATTAACCAAAAGCTTAACTTAACGCTCAAGGGGGTAATAATCTATTTCACAATACAATCAGAAAAACAGAGTAAGACAAAAACGGTGTGAGGTGTGACTGTATTGGTGCAACGATTATGATATTTTCTTCATTTCTGACTTGTGTTTCATTCTATTAACTGCACTGAAAAACATGCAAAAACTTCTTACTTTCATCATTTGTATTTCATTTGTATTTCAGAAAATATCAATTGAGTTTCAAAAATTATCAAATGTATTTCAGAAAATATCAATTGAATTTCAGAAAATACCAATTGAGTTTCAGCAGTTATCAAATGTATTTCAAAAAACATCAAATGTGTTTCAGAAACCATCAAATATATTTCAGAAAATTTTAAATGCATTTCAGAAATCAGAAATACATTTTATGTTTTCTGAAATTATCAAATTTATTTCAGAAAATATCAAATGTATTTCAGAAATTATTAAATTTACTTCAGAAAATATGAATTGAATTTCAGAAAATATTAATTGAGTCCCAGAAAAATAAGCAGAACGCAATATAAAAACATATTTTTTTCAGTATTGCACTGGGTTTGTAATATTTCTTGAAAACTACATATCGTTACCTAAAATGCAAAAGGTCGTAACTAAAATTTTTATTTTTTTTACAGGAGAAGAAAAAAACATCATGAAACAAAAAATACTTCAAACTAAATATCCAAATTTTAGAATCAACCTGACAAATAAAGATGGATTTTTATTAATGAAAACAAATTTATGGTAAAATAGTAGTTTTTGAGTACATTACAATAAGTCAATTGTGGACTTTTTGTTAGTTACGGCCTTTTGCATTTTAGGTGATGATATAAACGTATTTTTTTTCAAAATGATGACTTCACAATCGGTCAAAATTCCATTCTGGCGTTTATATTGTAGCTGATTAACAAATGAAGTCCTCATCTTCTTTCGATTAAAAGGCCGCCCTTGATAGTTTGTTTTCCCGTGCATAACGAATTAGTCCAAATATTGCTAAACAATTTCTGCGACTCCAAATCACTAATAGACACAATAATAACTTTTCGGTATTTAAGGATAAACTACTTTTTAATTCTGAATTTCAATAGATATTTTCTGAAATTGATATTATCTGAAATACATTTGATAATTTGTGAAAGACAAGTGGAAAAGGTGTAGATGTTTACACATCTCCCCTGTGATCGGACTCACATTGATTTTTTTTTTCATACTGAATATAGATGAGTCACACAATTGGTCACGAAATCAAAAATTTTTCTTAATGACTCTTTCACGAACAGGTTTCCTTTCGCCGTAAAGCCTTGTTGGCAATATATTTTATGGATGGGCGAAAAATTAATTATGTGTTTTATGTCGTTATGTCGTATAAAAACAAGGAAAAATGTTTTAGTATTAAATGTGAAAAATTGACAAAAAGATTATATGTAAATTATATGTTTTCCAAGAGTGTCTAATAATCATATTGTTGATGTTTTACTAAATATTATCCCTTTGTATATCTATGTCGTTACCAGATCTAATAAATTATAATATCTCTGAAGAAGTTGGAAAAAATTCCAAGGAAACGTAGGATGAAATAATTAAATAAATAATCTTTTATTTACATTGATTATGACCTTAAAAGCCCATTAGAAGAATTTCTAAAATATATCAAAAAAATACTTATTGTCGACAAAAACTGAAATTAATAAAATATCGGAGGGCCGCCGAATATATAATAATAATTGTTATATCGAAGGTAACAACATGAAGTATATCTTTGCACACATTAAGCTGAAATACAACTCGGAAATCTGCATATTACTCAAGAAATACTGCAGAGAGATGAGAAAACTAGCAAAACAAACTGAAAGACTGAAGTATCTATTAACGTGCAGGAAAAATGGACTTACACCCACACACTTGCAGAATTCGACGAAAAATACGGAAAAATTATTCATTTCAACAAAAATATGAAACAAGAACTCAGTAAAGTTAAACAAAAATTCCATACAAAAATTCTAAACTTAGAGATAAAGGAGACAAATTTCAACATTGGAATCACACGAAAGGAAAGTAATTATATAAGAAATACACTGTTTGCAACAACTGACTACGAATTCGGAAATTTCATGAAAAGACAAAAAATTAGTTATAAAAACATTATAGCTACTAGCAACAAGACACACTCGTCAAAAATACAAAATCTAAAACGAAAAAAATTTGAAAATTATAAACTGAAGTTTAATCCATCGTGGTGCGTAAACAAGACAACTGTAGAGTTTAGCGACGAAAGCAAGTGGCTTCTATCACTTGGATCTAAATTTGCCGTCCAGTAGACAGTAAAAATTGGTCAACGATAAACTTAATAGCTGACTTAGAACAATGGGTTCAAACATTAACGGGTGATAGAGAAAAGGAGATTGTGAGATCGAAAATAGCAAATAGAATCCTCACCTATAAGAGGACAATAAGAAATTCACAAAAAGAAAAAATTATAATTAATATTTTTGAAGAAACAAAACGCTATTTAAAGAAATACAAAGAAGATATTGTTATTACAAAATCGGACAAAGGAAACAAGATAGTTATTATGTATAAAAAAGATTATGAAGTATGAAAAAATTATTGGACGATAAATCTACACATAAAACGATTCGAGAAGACGCAACACGAAAACTACAATGAACCAACAACAAACTAGTAATGGTTTTATATAAAGAACAATATATTTCAAAACATGAGAAAATAAAATTAACATCTACTGCAGCTACAGCTCCTAGATTATATGGGCGAAGATTCATAAACCGAATATGCCACTACGACCTCTATCATCGTCTGTAGAAGTCCCATGCTACAGTTTTTCAAAATATATAGGAGGAATTTTAAAAAACATTATACTAGAAAAATATAATATCAGGAACTCTCTACAACTAAAAGACAGATTAGATGAAATAAGTCTGGACGAGGACGAAATACTAATATCTGTAGACATGGTATCGTTATTTACTAACATACCTATAAATTTAGGGATAAAAAATAACTAATAACTTTTTTATGTATAGCAAAACATTTTACCATCAAACTTACGGCATGCCGATTTTTATAAAAGCGCACTGCCATGTACTACTGAATTATAAAATTTTACATTAAAATACATCGGCACATAATCTCTCAAAATAAAATTAGCCAATATTTTTAAGTTTGTTGAAGGCAAACTGCCTGTGTTACCTCAAATCTATGGATTTTTAAAATACCTTAAACTAAAATCATTATGTGTTTTGGCGGGAGCTAGGTTTTAATTTTACACCCACACTTTCTTAGGTAATATTCTTAGAATTTTATGTATATTTCGAATTTGCTATACGCCTGTCATGTTTTTTTTTTTTTAACACGAACAAATTGAGCCACCCTAGCATACATTTAAGCGATATTTTTAATATTAAATCAGTATTTTATAGTCTATTTTTTACATGAATATATACAATAAAAATTATTTATTTAAGACTAAGCTGCAATTTTGCTAAAGAATAAAATGCTAAAGAATAAAATGGTTCCAGAAGTATAGCTGAAAAACTAAGCAAAAACATCAAGATAAGGAGGTTTTGGAGGTTTTACTATACTGGCCTAGTACTTTCAACCTGATTTGGAATTTCAGAGTTTAAGACTCACTTTAAGTTTCGAACTCAAAAACTCGGCACAGCCAGATTCAATATTCTTTCTTGATTTATGATTTAAATTTGTCTGAACATTCAAAGTTAATTTTTTTTTTGTACGCATGAGTAATTTACACCCCAATTAATAACACTCATACGTAAAAGAAAAACTTTTTCAAATTCATTTTATGTGTTTATATTCTCCAGTGAGTTTTAAAATACTTTTGTTGTTTTAAAACAAATAATGCTAAATAATTCCTTAAATAATCACCAAAAAAAAAAAAAAAAATAAAAAGAAAACGCAAACAGACACAATAAAATACGAAGAATACGAATAAATTTCAAATAATCAAACCACACACTCAGATCCACAACAATAAAAAGGAATGTCTGCCAGCAACGGTTTATCGCAAATTCTAACACATTCCCATAGAACAACAATACATACATATATTTATATACGAACGTTTGTGTAAATATTAATGTGTATGAAAATATGTGCTTTTATGTATTTCCTCCTCGAACAATAATTAACATAATAAGTATTCAAGCATTCTTTGCAAATGAATGCAGGAACGCTTTTGTTAATGTATGTATGGTATGTGTCTTTATTGTTTTGATATCCTTTCAGCTAGTTTATTTTTCTCATTCAGGAATATATTTATATGTATATTAAAAGTAAAAATAACATAATAAAATTAACATAAATCCTTGTAGTAACGCAGGCGAACAACAATATTTCTTGTATGAGCTGTGATTTATTTTTTTTTTTTTTATTATATTGAAGTATAAATGGGTGGTGGAGTGCTTTGATCCATAAATAAACTATAAATCAAATATAAATTTATTTTGTGTAGTTAACATTTCTATAGCTGTGTTGTTTAAATTCAGAAAAATATATCTGCAAAAAGAAAAGGAGAAAAAACTGACTTTTTCTAGTATTAAAACTGAAACTGAAGACGTTCTGCTTTCATTCAGAGGTAGATTCTTATCAACGATCAGCAATCTCACGAAATTGTGTTATACTAAGTTCTAAACTCTTCCGGGAAATGAATGCTGACAAACTCCCATTTACATGATACCACTCAGTCATATGATTTTTCGTTGGATACAAATTTGTATATTCTAGAGGTGGTAATGTATTAGCCAAGAGGGATGAAAAAATCGAAGCAAATTATAATAAAATCAATGGATGATATAGACAAAATTTTATTGAGAGCTTCTGGTAGTCGTTCATATTGCTGACATGGTACATATTGAAAAATCTGATGATGATGTAGATGTCGATGATGATGATGATAATTAAAATAAATATAATTAAATTGATTTATGGTTCCTTTTTATGTCTAATCAATGAATTTTAAATATTTTGAAAATTTAAAGTCAGTTAATTCTTATATAAAAAAATACAGTAACACATTTTTAAATATTTTGTCTGTTAATATTAGAAGTGTTTCTTCAATAAGTAAATTTAATAAGTTTTAATTCGAGTTAATACAGTTTTTAAGACTTCCTGACTTAACTGCCGTCCTAGAAACGTGGTTTAGCGAGAAATTGGATAATTTATATTCAATTCCAGGATATGAAGTAGTACACGGTTGTCGGATCGATGGATATGGTGCAACTTCTGCGTTTACTAAACCTCTTCTAAGTTATCTTGTGAAAACAAAGAAGAGTCCAGACAATATGGATGCTGTGTCGATAGAGTTATCAGATGAATAAGCCATTAATGATTACATCAATTTATAGATCTCAAAAATGTGTTTTAGAGAAGGTTTAAAAAAAAAATTGAATCTACGTGTATCTTGTATGATGGCGCACCTTGCTTATTCTTGGGTGATTTTAACATTGATGTATTATGTATCGATAGCAGGCAAAGCCAATTGTTTAATGTTTCTTCTGAGTTTGATAAATAAGCGCTCCAGTAGGTGAGTAGATAGCGTGCTCGTCTATCATGAGGGGGTCGTATGTTCGATTCCCACCAGAGGCTTTGGTCTGGACCCAAAATTAGAATCTGCAGACAAGCCACTCGGCTTCGCGGAACTAGGCTTTAAAACAATATGTATTCCTGTCATAATTTAGTTACAAGACCTCGGAGGTCATGAACTAGAACTTTTGTACACTCAATTGATAGTAAATTGAGTGACCATAATATGATAAATTATTTTTTTGACTCAGAGCTATCACGCCAGGATGTGCAAATTCAAAAAATGTATAAAATAGATTATGAGCAATTAGTGCATTAAATCCAAATCTATAATATTACTAGGCTAGACGATTTCTTGTGACTGATGTTTTGTTCCACCGTTTTATCCCGATTTTGACCAAACGTATATTATTTTAAAGGTATTTCTTTTTAACCGTTTTGCAGATTTACAGATTTTTAAATTTTTTCTTTTTTTTTTTTGAGTAAATTGCATTTATAGTTGCTACTTACACATACATAAAATAATACAATGCTATTATATATTAAATTTGTTAATGTATTTGTAATAAAAATGAGTTTGTTTTTTGTGTTGATTTGTGAATTGGGTATAATTGATTAGCATACTTTTGGGGTCTTTATTTAATGAAAAAATAAAATTTCCTACAATTTGGGCTCGAATTTCGAGGGCTGGAATCTGCTAGTCAATATAAAAAAATTTTCATCAATGATATTAAAAATATAAATTTCATTGGAAAACTGTTCATGTATGCTGATGACGTCTGCTTGTTTTATAAATACAAGCACGCGCAAGTTTTGAAAATGCAAATTGAATATGATGCAGCTATTTTAACTGAATTTGCCCGATGCGATAAATAATTAATACTGCGAAAACTAAATTTTTAAGATTTAAACCATATAATTCAAGAGAAAATGGTAAAATGGTTGTTTATATTGATGATACAGCCATAACTGAGTCCGACAAGGTAAAATATTTAGGAGTCATGTTGAATCATAATCTGTTCTGGGACGAACATATAAACTTATTAAAGAAAAATATGTCATCTGGAATTGGAATACTATTTAAGTTCAAAAACCAATTAAATTCCGCGGTAAAGTTACTTGTACACTCACATCTAACTTACCTTATATGGATGCAGGAAAAATAGCTCTTTGAAATCCCTACAATCAGCCCAAAATAAGGTATTAAAACTTGTTGCCAATTTGCCATTACGATACTCTACCATTGATCTGTTTAAAATTCATGCCAAGAGTTACTTCCTATACAAGGTCCATACAAACAACAAGTTCTGTTGTATGTTTTTAAAGCTGCTATTAGAGAGAATGGTCAACGCTCTATCCAATCAATCAAAACGTTGTTCAAATACGAAGAAACACTAGACAGGCATTTAATTTAAGTTCTGTAAGATGCCGACTGGATTTGACTAAACAACGTATTACTTTTTATGGACTACATGAATATAACCAATTGCCAGTTAAATTACGGGAGATTCGTGTTCTTTCTACATTTAAGTACTATATTCAAAAGTATTTACTAGGAAATATAGAAACGCTTCTAATATAGTGTCTAAATTTTATATATATATATCTATAATATTAAAAGGCAAGGTGATTTCTTGTGACCGGTATAAAAATTGTAGTTAATAACCGATTTTGACCAAACATACTAAATTTGAAAGGTATTTCTTTTTAGCTGCCCACCAGATTTACAGATTTTCACAGTCTGAAACATTTTTTTTGGAGAAATGCTCATTTAACCTTGCCACTAACACATCATAAAACACATAATATGTGTGTGTTTATTATAAATATCAAAAGCCCTGTGTTTAATTATGAATTCGCTAAAATTGATTAGCATATCTTTAGGCTCTTATAAAATTATTTATTAAATGAAAAAATAAAATTTCCTAGAATTTGCACCCGACTTTCGAGGGCTGAGCTCTGCTAGTATATATATATGTGTATAAGTCAACGTTTATGATAACACTATTTTATAACCAGTTAAAAGTTAGGAATTTCTTTATTTATAATATATTATAAGAAGTTGCCTACTAATAGCCTCTTCCAAGCCTTTAAGACCCTGGGGCACAAAATTTAAATTGTAAAATATTATTGAATAAATAAATATATATAAAAAAATCATGTGAGTCCGATCACAGGGAAGATGTGTAAACATCTAGTAATTTAAGATTTATGTCATTTTTTAAAATCAAACAGAAAGCGTCATCAATGTATCACTTATAGCAAAAACTGTTTCAGCTAATTCAACAACCCTTTGCTGTAAACGTTAAAAATGTCCCAATATAAACGTATATAAGTGATACATAGATGACGCTTTTAAAAAAGTGGCATAAAAAAACAATATTATATCATAACTTTTTCACCAATACAATCATAAGTCACACAGCGTTATCTGCTTCAGCTCACACCGATATGAGTTACGCTGTTTTTGTGATTGTATTGTGAAATAGAAATTTACCCCCCTGCGCGTATAGATGTTTACACATCAAAAAAAAATATATGAAATTCATCCAATACTATTTCTACATCACATTCAAGTCTTATGAAAACAGCTGTTTAGAATAACAAACAAATTTATTTTTAAATTTATATTTTATTTCCACTTTCTTTGCTTTTGTTGAACTTTTTTTTAATTTTACCAAAAAAAAAAAAAAAAACAACCCTGGTCCGATGAAAATGACAAATTTTAGGGCTGTTTCTAAAAATGGAAAAAACCTTCGAAAATAAAAAAAAATATTTCATAACATAAGCTCTTTACATGATACGACTTTGAAAAAATTGTCCGTGACAAAATTCGAAAAGTCTGCTGAAATAATATTTTGATTTAAAAAATGACCCCTTTTTCAACCTAGTATTTTTATTAAGATTATTACTGAGTATTTGGATGTTTTGCATAATTTTTATTTTGGTACATTTTTTACCATTTTCTAGCAGCCCTTCCATCAGCGATTTTATTGTGTTATCTGTCACCTTTCGAGGTGCTGAGGTCAATTTTCCCCGGAAATCTTTGACATTCTTCGCCAATTTGTTCGTTGCCTTAATTTATCTTTTGGCCAAAGCCCAGTATCTTTCAATTGGTATGAGCTCTGGACAGTTTGGAGGATTTGCTTCTTGAGGCACCAAAAGCACATTATTTTTGGAGCACCACTCCAAGGCTACCTTACTGTAATGACAAGAAGCTAGGTGAGGCCAAAAGAAAGTGGAAACCTCGTGCTGTCTTAAGAAAGATTTTAGTCTTCTCTTCATGCATTCTAGGATGTATAATTCCGAATTAATTGTTCCCGTGGTTACGAAAGGCTTGCTCCTTTCTCCACAACTGCAAATAGCTTGTCATACCAGGAACTTGCGAGGAAACTTAATTGTATTTTAGACTTAAATTTTTCGTCTACATTTACCCGAGAATCTGCAGTGTTAAACTCCTAATCTGGAAGCTGCGAAAAGTAAGCTAAAACGTACGTCTTGTAGGCCATGATGCGGCAATTGAATTTTTCGAAGAAATCTTTTTTTAATCTTTGGCACGTTGTTTTGCTTCCGTGTTCTTCACAGTATTCCTATCTGAAACTTTCTGCATCTTGAATGTCTTGAGATCGGCGTCCTTTTTGGCGTTGCGTACAAAAACTTGGAGCACTTTCTGAGCCAGTTTTCTGCTGACGCCAAACTATGAATTTTGGCATATTTAAATAAATTAATTGTTCTTGTAAACTAGCTGAAACCCTTACTATGGGTTGGGAAATAAAATTGTGCTGTATTTTACGAAAACTTACCCTTATATGCTCCTAGGGATAAAATTATCGAAAATTCAGCAGTATATGAAAAATATTTGAATTTTTTGACTTAGTCGTCCTATTCTAGCTTGGGGTCATTTATGGCGCCAAGCCCAAATGGGTTAATGACGTCAAATTATAAAATTATCATAATCATCAAATCATAAAAATCGGTAAAAAAAAAATATACCACGATTTTACTTCCCAACCCATAATAAGGGTTTCATCTAGTTTACTAGAACAATTAATTTATTTAAATATTCAAAGTTTGACCTCGGCAAGGAGTTGGTCAACGTTGCTCGATTTATTCCAAATTTTTGGCAAGGAAGACTTGCACATTTGGTTATTATATTTTAAGCGTCACATCTAAAAATTCAACAGCACTTACAAAATATTTTATTTTTTTGATTAAATTGTCTTTCATTAGCTTGGGGTCATATGCGATCCCAAATCCAAAAGGGTTAATGGAGTCATATTATGTTTTCAGAAACCCTAGGCTATTAAAATAAAATATAACATTAAAAAAAAAGAAAATTGATAAATTGTTGATACAAAGTATTTAGAAAGAGTACATTTACTGAATATTTAAAAAAAATTATTTTTCTCGAAATCCGCAAAAAAAAATTCTTTGTAAAAAAAATTCTGGCAAAGGAATTTATTAAAAATTCACACAGTTAATCCGTAACATATACGTAACAAAACCTAAGAGAGACAGATCCATTTTTTTAAATTTTGTTTAAGAAAATTTTTTAAAACTTAAAAAACGAGTATTCAAAATTTTATCAAAAAAATTCCCCAATTTCGGTCTCAATACGCAATAGGTTAACAACGTGGTACTAAAACAATACTACATATCTAGGTACTTATAGGTATATAGACAAAAAAAATTATGGTTTTAATCAATTTCTCAAAGTAGAAAAAATGCCATCAAATTTCATGACCTAGTTTTTTTTTTTTTTTTGGCATAAAAGTGGTCTGGGGCATTTGCTATTTCTTCGCGAGTTTTTATTCGATTTTCGTAAAATCTGAAAAAAAAAGTCATATTTTCCCCCATATAAACACACTTGAAGTTTTCAGTCGTGTTGAGACACCTCTAAATTTTTTTGGTTGACCTAAAACTTTGTATTTCTCAGTTTTTTTTGCTATTCGTATATTTCTAGGGGGTGAGACCGAGAGTTTGAACACTTTTCATGTGTAAACATCTATACGCGCAGGGGGGTACATTCTATTTCACAATACAATCACAAAAACAGCGTAACATGTGAGCTCACATGTTACGCTGTGAGCCGTAAAACAAATCAGTGTGACTTACGATTTTATTGGTGAAAAAGTTATGATATAAAATTGTCTCAGCTAATTCAACAACCCTTTGCTGTAAAACGACAAAAATTTCACAATGCAGTTCTTTGCTATAAGTGATACATAGATGACGCTTTCTGTTTGATTTTAAAAAAGTGACATAAACAATTTTTAATTACTAGATGTTTACACATCTGCCCTGTGATCGGACTCACATGATTTTTTTATTAAGGGTCACTCCAATGTAAATATATCATCCGATATGATCTTTTTAATATATGTACATTAGGGTGACAGAAGTCTCTTGTGTTTAACGTGAGTACCCGTCTCGTTGACATAACCTCACGGTGCTCTGAACACTGGATCGGAATATGCGCCGACCACCGCCCCATTGTGTAGTTAACTACACTCCGGTACCAATTCAAGATTTGTGCATTTGGGCAACAAATCCCACTCCTTGGTGGGGAGTCGAGGCCTACCTTACACACCTCTGCTGTTCTAGGGTCACAGCACCCGGTTGAATGCAACTCCACATCGAGCTATGCTCTCCCCGCGATTTGGGTATAAACCACAGCCACCACGATACTCCCCAAGGGGCCGTACCCGCAAGTCAGCTGGAATCAAGGATTCCAGGGGCTCTGACTTCCCGTGGTACCAGAATTATATATAAATATATAGCCTCCGGTCAGACTTCGTAGCAAAGCTACTACCAGTATAGCTCCAAACAGCTATGGACTGGTGACCATTCGAAGGCCTTAGTCCCACACCCATAAACCCACCCTGTGGGTGAGTGTATATGTACACAACTAAGGCCTTCTAGAAGGTCTTGGGTACACACGAATGCGTACATCCTGTGGATGTAAACACACGTGTGCGATCAAACCCTTCTTAAACGTCTTCTTTTGAAGACTTCACACGCAAACTCATTCATACAACGCACTCTCTCATCATTCACAAGCACACCACTGACATCACAACCATCGTCCGTCAATACGACACCTAGAGAATCTAGGTCCCGTATGTCCGAGTAGAATGTGCATATGCACAAAATATGAAACCAGTCCTCGGTAAAAGGTCCACAGTCACACTCAGGCGTATTAGCCAAAGCTCTTTTATGCAAAAATGCATTAAACGACCCATGGCCCGTAAGCAAAAAGCCCATACTCAGGCTAAAGCCAAAGTCTGGACGTTTCGCCACGAACGTCACATCGTGAATGAAGGAGTATGTAACCCGTCCATTGTCACTTCTGTCCCATCTATCTTGCCATCTGGAGACAACACACTCATTTAAGAGTGCCTTGCACTCCGTCCAGCTCCCACCACTAACGTCATCATTAGTCACCCAATCGTCCTGCAACAACGGCTGTCCTTTCTTGATCCTGTAGGCAATACTTTTACGTATCACCTCCAAGTCAAGAGGGGCTACACCTACCAACACACACACAGTCATTTTTTTTTTTTTTGAATTTTAAGACGCTCGGGTCGGATTATTGTGACATTGGATCTAAAACTTTAGTGCGCAAAATTTGAGCCAAATCGGACAATGCTTTCTGGGCGCGCATTGAGTTCAAAGTTCAAAAATGCATTTATATGGGAAAATTATCAAAAAAAAAATAATTTTTCAAAAAAATTTTGATATTAATAATTGCGTTTCAATCAAACTAATTAATAAACCATAATCTAGAATAAATTATCTTTCTAATAAAACAACAAAATCTATTATCGGTTGAAAAAGAGCCAAGTTATATCAAGTTCCCCAGGCAATAAATGCGCCGCAGACCACTTGATTAAGAAAATCGAGCTCACATTTTTAAAGACATTGAAATAATTTACAACAACAACATTTTTGCATTCTGATGATCCCAAAGTGATCTTATGTAAAGTATTTTGCATCTCGTCTATTGTTATGCCGTCCTAAATTAATGACAAATCGGTACGTATTTTTTAGCACTATTTCAAAATCCCAAATTTTACTTTTTCAAAAATTTTGTTCAGGAAATTTACCGAAATCAACGGTTGGACTTCAAGGTCTTATTAGCAAAATACATGTGATTAAAAATGCCAAATATTGTAGGTATCCTATTCTTAATTTGGCGAGGGCAGCGTTTTTATTTCAGCGGATTTGAAGAAAAATGTGATTTTTCATATTTTTTCAACTTTTAGGCTACATCTTTTTGATGTTTTCATATCTCAAATTTCTTTTATCAAAATATTATACTACTTGATACAAGTTCTCAATCTGGGAAGTTAAGGTTATATGGAAAGACTATAAAATGTCCCTCTTTAAGGTCAAAAGTCAAATTTAAGAAGATTCACATTTTTTTGAAACAAAATATCGTAATAATGTATATTTGCTGAAGGATTTCGATAAAACTTGCTGATAAATTTGATGCTGCAAACCACAGGTGATTTTTTCTTTAAATATAACACAATATTTTTAGTTTAGTTTAGTTTCCAGTAATAACAGATTCGGAACTAAATGGATTGATTGAGGTTGCGGGCTTCATTGTAAAATGTTATTCACGGTTTTGGTTTGATTCAAACCAAGCCGATAAAGCTGCCCTTAATGACTTACAATTTTTAAAAGAAATTGATAACTACAAAAATGTAAACCTAAATATATCTGAAAAGGCACTTTCTAAAATGTTGAACCACCTCTATTATTTAAGCGAACAATCTGTTGGGTTTGCTTTGTTGAAACCAAAGGCAAACTGGTGCCAAAAATGTCTATTGGCGACCCTGGAGATGCGGAAGAAGAAATCCCAAAAAAGCTTCCCCTAAGAAAAGAAACTTTTAAAGATTTCATTTCCAAAGAATTTTCTGTAATTTTAGAAGATCTATTCTCATTTAACACAAAAAACGATTTAAAATATCCACTGGTTTCTTTAAAGAAGACCCGCGTATATGGGAATTTATTGAAGAATTTAAAAGAGGAAAAGAAATTGTTAAATGTTTAAGTGTTGTCAACGATTGTGCTGAAAGAGGGATTAAACTTATCCAGGAATACCATTGTATAATCACGAAGGATGAGGAGCAAAAGCAACACTTACTAAAAGTAATTTTTGAATTTATTTTGTTTTGTTATTAATCGTACTAATATTTATTTTTTTTTTTTTTGTAATTTTTCTGGTGCTACAAAGCTACAGAAAACAATATTCCAAACATGCCGTTTTACAGTCTTTAACTAGAGATTTTGAGCTATAAAATAATTTTCTAAAATTTATTAAATATTTTAAATTGTTTTTAAAACTTGTCATAAACTAATGAATTCTCAAATTTTTTAATACTGTGATTTAATATATAATTTATTATAAATAAAAGTAAAAACCAGCTTTAAATTAATATAAAAGTTCTTTCAAATAATAAATTTTGTGGATCATTTTGATCTAGTGGAAGCAATAGTGTTAACTTAATTTTTTTTGATTATACCCTCCACTCCAGTGTGCAGAGGGTATATATAAGTTTGTCATTCCGTTTGTAATAATTAGAAAAAAAAATTTGGACCCCATAAAATATATATATTTGTGATCCTTATAACAACCGGAGTTGATATAGCGATGTCCGTCTGTCCGTCTGTCCGTCTGTGGAAATCACGATGACGGCATCAATCGGGCAGCTAGGGTGCTCGTTGATATAAAAAATGATTCATTAACATCCTGAAAAGTTTGCTATTTAAAATCGTCCAAATCGGCCGATTAGGGCCCGAGATTTGAATGAAGAACTAAAAAAAGTCTTGAAAAAATATAATTTTCTATGTTGTTCTTGTCACAATCACGCCCTCCATAGTGCAGTTACAGTGATAATTTTTAATCAGGATGATTCACCAAATTTATGGGAAGATTTCTATTTCAAAAATCATTAAAATCGGTGGAACAGGTCCAGGGAAATCTCTGAAAAAGTAAAAAAAAAATTAAAAATGAAAAATATGATGTTTCTATATTGTTCTTGTTGTTATTCTAAATGTTGTGTTGTTGTCATAGCTGGACTTGTTGGTTTCACTAAAAAAATTTGTTAAATCATTTCTGTTATTACCACGAGCCTGCCTGCAAAATTTCAGATCGAATGGGTTACGGGAAAGGGGTTAAAATCGACCCAAAATTTTTTCGACAAGCAGACACTGCGAGTTAATATAAAGGGAGTAAAAATTCAGCAACATCTAAAGCAAATAATGCTAAAATACCTAGTTGTTAATAAAAAAAAAATGTAAATTTAGCAAAAAAAAATTTTATGTATAAATTTATTTAAAAAGAAAAACACAAAAATAACGTTTGATGTTGTATTTTTTGTGTGTAATATTTACATATACATACATAAACATATTAAATAATACAAATAATATACATATATTATATATATGTATATCCATAACAACTGCATGTTAGAAATAAATCGGTATATTATTTTATTTACATAATTTTCTGCAATATTTTGTTGTGGGGAAAATACATTTCTTTTGCTTTAACAGAGTGTAACTTCATTTTGCTCAGCCTGACTATGCCACAGTAGATGGCGCCACAATTTTTGTTTGTTCTAATTAGCTCTACAATAGTTATTTCTATTTTAACATGAATGTTAATATTTTCAACTGGATATCATACAGAACAATGTTAAGAGTATACACGGGCTGGTCTTTTATTTCATATGTTTTTTCATTATTTTTTACAAATATGAACATAAGTTTGGCATATTAACTTTTTGTTGTCTTTACAAAATAGAGTTACCGAGTTCATCAATGAGTTTTTTGCTTTCAAAACAGTTCTACATAGTTATATAGAATTATTATTCTGCTTTACCTACAAAATATCTGATTGCGCTTACATCTAATTTTTAAAAACTGTTTATAATTACTAAAGCATTATTATTCACATAAATACAAAATTGCACTTTTTAAATTTTCCATTCAAATTTAAGAGAATATCAATTCTAAAAACTGGAATTAAAAATTTCCAATTATAAATAACAATTAATTGAACTTCAGAAAATCATATCAAAACGTCGGAAATTATAATTTTAAATTTAGAAGACATCAATTGCATCTTTAATATATAAATTTTATTCGTTAAACACAAATTGAAATTCCAAAAAAAAAAAAACACCAAATACCTATGTTTACATTTAAAAAATTTTTACATTTAAAAAAAATATTGACATTCAGGAGAAATTAGTAGCTTTTCAGTACCGCGATTCAGTAACTTCTTTTAACGATAGCCGAATGGTTAAAAAAAGAAAATTGCAAAATTATCAGTAAAATTAAAATTAACAGCTGTTGTTGTTATCTAAAGGATACACATTTTTGTGTTGTTTATTCAATCGACAAAAACTTAAATTTTTAGGTTGAAATATCGTCATACATAAATAAAAATCATAAAATAGTGAAAATATTTTGCTTTTATTAACAAACTTTTTTATATAAATAAAAAAATTAAATAGCATATTCAATTCATTATTTCATTTTCAAATAAATAAACAGAAATATTAGTAAAAAAAAATAGAGATATTAAACATAAACATAAAATCATCCTGTCAAACACGAAGTAATTTGTTTTTTTCTATTCTTCTTTGTGTTTTTCGCTTATTTTGACAGAGATGCCACTCGTTTACAATTTAAATAAATAGAAAAATATATTTGTCGACTGTCGTTAAGATGTATGTACTTAGTGAATCACTTAATCCTTAGTGCAAACAACAATAGCTGTCGATATATTTTGCGATTGTCGGATCGTTGAAATTTACAGAATCGGACTACAGAAAACATTAATTTAAATTTAATGAATTTTAGAAAACGTCAAATGATATTAAAGAATTGCGAACATAAAAACTGTTACATAAATAAACGCAATTTGATGAGAATGTTATTTTTTATATATAAATTTTCACAATTTTTTTTGGATGAAAATTTGAAGTTTTTCAGAAAATAAAGATAACAAATTATTTTATTTAAAATGTTTGGGACATTTGGTTTTTTGCGTTTGGCATCCCTAATTTGAATATTTATTATTATAAATTTATTCTCTATGTTTTCCAAATATGGCATATTTTAATAAAAAAATTGAGAGAGTTTTTTTTTTGGTTATTATTTTGTTACTCCATCCGACCTATATGGCCGCAATGAAGAAATATTTGGCCAGTTAAAAGAAACTATACAGCCATCTCCAATTAGCACGATTTAATGCATATAGCCACCCTACACAACCATTACCTTTGCAATGGAGGTTAGGGCGAGCTATTTAATTAGCAAAAACTAAATTAAACGAGAAATTATGTCATATAACCGGAAACGCATGCATATAGGTATATAAACTAAATGCATGCCGATCAGCAACCACGATGACCAAAAAGCAAACACCGAAATAAATCCGAAATAATAGAAAAGACGAAAACCAACCCAAAGTATTTGCTGAAATAATTTGGTATTAAGTTTAACAAATTGTTTACTTTTTCATTTACATTTATTATCAAGACTCAAACCGAGGTGGAGGGTATCAAAGATTCGGCACAGCCGAATTTAACACTCTTACTTGTTTTTTTTTATATTCTTCATGTCCAGATTATGTACATTATGAATATGTTAGTAAGAATTAAATGTCTTAAATGACAATAAAGTGGTCAATTTGACCCCCTGGTATATTTTGGGTTAATTACAAAAAATATATTAAATTACATTTTCTAAAAAAAAAAAAATAGATTTAGCAATTTACACGATACATGAAATAAATTAAAGCTATTTATTATATAATTTTCATATATTTTCGAATATTCTGTATGACTTGACCTTTGACCTCGTTGCGCCTCGAGTTAATGATGTCTGATTTGGCCCAAACTTGCAAGTGTCACCAAATTCCGCCCGGCACTCCTTTAGATTCGAAAAACTAAATTTGTTCTTACAAACCGCTGTCACGCTAATGTACATATGCAGGCAAAAAAAAATTAATTGCAATGCCACTCAAATTTAGTTTATGCTTATTTTCTATATCAAATTAGATGGACCTAAGGCCCTTTATCTAACAGCATCATATAGGGTATGGTATAGTCGGCCTAGACGGACTATAATTTTCATACTTGTTGACATTAACATTTGTATTGTACATTGTTCGAAAGACACATACATAGGTAAAATTGGTTTCATATTCCTAAAAATTAAAAATGAATTTTTTATTTTTTATTAAAAATGAATTTTTTATTTTTTATTTAAATGTAATTTTTTCTTTTCATTTAAAAACTTCAAGATTCTGAGCCGGTCAAATCAAAGATCTTTTTTAATAGCAATTAGCCTTAAAAATGCTATAAATAACTTTCCATGTAAAACAGCTTCAGGCCGGCTATTAAAATAAAATATGATGTGATGATATCATGTTTTTAAATCTCAAACAACTTAACTTTGATAAGATTGTCCATAAGATTGCTATATAGTGAGAATGCTCTATCCAAACCCACTGTCATTTATCCTTCTTTTTTTGATCTTTGTTACAACTAACTATATTTGTAGCATTTGTTGATATGAACTTATAGATTGCTTATAAATACATTTTATTGTGCAGTGTTGTTGTAGTACATAAATAACTATGTATACGAAGTACTTACACATACTTATTATTATGTATAATAAACAAATAATATTGTTAATATCAAGTGCTTCTTGACATACTTTTAAACAATTCTCAATGTCATGATCTTTTCTTGTACATCTTCTTTTGTACATGACACGATGCTGACGTAGGTCATGATAATGATGATGTTTGGTTTGGTTTGTTTAGTTCAGTTCGGTTGGTTTGGTTTGGTTTGTTTATTCCTTTTTTCAAAACATAAGAAAAAAAAAACACAAGAAAATGAAGTAAAATTTAAAAGGATTTGTTGTCTTGTCATCAGATACATTTATACAAATGTCCGATAAGAATTCTGGGGCCGACATTATTTTTCATATACCTTCTTCATGCATATCCAATTAAATTAATTAATAAATTAAATAAATTATAGTGGATGAACGAAGCAGTCAAAAAGGTTTTAAAATCAAAACAAAAAAAAAAAGAAAATTAAAAAACTAAAAATGTGTTTGTTACTACGTTAACAAATTTGAGATTCTATCGTCCTACGTTGTAAATTTATTTATGAGCTACTCTTTTTGTAAGAAGAAAAATCAGTTAGCTGAAAAAATTTTAATTATCGCAGTAATAATATATCAATACCGTTAAATTTAAATTGGTTGTGAAATGATTTGAACAATTTTCCAAGTACTTAGGTTTAAAGTTTTTTAGTATAGGGTGCCGCCTACTACATTTTTCCCAGACAACCACAGAGAAAAGAACATTAATCTAATTACAAAGTGCAACAGCCGTTCTGGCGGGTGGAGGGGTAGGTGAGAAATTCCAAGTCATGGCGAATGTCAGTACAGTGCGTTCATAAATGATAGCACATTTGGTAATCCGTAAATCAATGTTCTATAAAATTTCAACTATGCATTTCTTTTTGGAATCTATAATATTAATAGGCTAGCCGATTTTCTGTTACCGATATAAGTTTCACAGTTTTACCCCGATTTTGAAAAAAATTTATCATTCGAAAGGTATTTCTTTTTAGCGGTTACCCAGATTTACAGATTTTCATCGTCTGGAATATTTTTTGGAGTTATGATCGTTTAAAGTTGCTACTAACCCATACATAAAATTATACAATGCTATGTGTGTGTTTATTAAATTTGTTAATGTGTTTGTGTTAATGTGGTGAGTTTGTTTTCTTCATTTAAAATGAGTTGAATTGTGTAGCATACCTTAAGGGTCTTTATTAAATGAAAGAATAAAATTTCCTGGAATTTGCGCTCGAATTTCGAGGGCTGGAATCTGCTAGTTTATATTAATACGAGTATGTTAACTTTCCAAAAATAAACTTATATTAAACAAAACTTCAAAATAATTAGTAGTACCGTTATTAAAATCTCTTACATCGCAATACTTAGCACATCATATCAAAGCGTCGAATTGTAAAGCACAAATGCAAAAAAGTTTTTGTTTGAGAAAAATAAACAATTATTACTTTATATTTCTAACAGAAATAACAAAAATAATAAAAAAAAATTACATCAACATAATAATTAGCACTACCACCTTTTGCTCTAATGCAAAAATTAGACAGATTTTATTAATTTTTTCATAATACCTTGAAAATTTAAATTTTTATCATTCACATTCATGAATTAACGATTGTCACCATAAGTTCACCTTAGGAAAATTCTCGATATATTTTCTATGCGATTAATATCAGGAGAACAAGCTGTCCATTCCATACCATCGACATCATTCGAACTTAACCGTTCTCTTGTGCATTTTTGATGCATTGTCTTGCTGGAAAATATAGCTGTGTAAACACCTCATTGTATTGGTAAAAAAATTATGATATGTAATAACTTGTTTGAAAATGAAAAATTAAAAATAAAAAATGAAAAATTAAAAATAAAAAATGAAAAATTAAAAATTAAAAATTAAAAATAAAAATAAAAATGAAAAATGAAAAATAAAAAATTAATAACGAAAAGTGAAAAATTAAAAAAAAAAATTAAAAATAAAAAATGAAAAATAAAAAACTAAAAATAAAAAATGAAAAATAAA